>JARQOD010010695.1:0-26305 GCA_033576555.1 Oophaga sylvatica | reverse complement strand
AAGTTGCTTCCTGATCCTTTTATCCGTATTTCCCGGGGGGGGGGGGAAAGGACGGAGACCGGGGTTTCCCTTTTCCTCGGGGGAGTTGTAGTGCCTGTTTGCTCTGAGCTTGGGGGGGGGTTTTTGGGGGGGCGGGGGGGGGAAGCCCCGGGGATTCCGGGAGATGATAGTTCCAGAGGGGTTAAAAGGACTGAAGGCCCCCGGGGAAAAAACCCTTTTCAAACGGAGGGAAAAGGGGGGGGGAAAGTTTCGGCCCAATCTAAAGGTGAACGTCTAGTTTGGTTGCCCCCCCGGGAAAAAAAACTTAAAGTTTCCCCCCTGGGGTTGGGTCCCGGGATTCATGGGGCCGTAAGGATCATTCCTTTTTTTAAAACCCTGTGGTTTTGTCGGGCCTTTTCCCCCCTACTTTTAAAAATTTCAAAATGGTTTAAAAAAGTCATTACTTAAAAAGTATGTGGCACCATCTCCCGCCCCCTTTTCCCCCCCTTCAGTGGTGGTCAATGAAAACTTTAATTTTCCCAGGGTGGGAAAAATCTTACTAAAGTTCAGTGCCGATCCCTTCATATTTGGTTTCCCTTTTGGGGGGGGGTATCCCCCTGGGAGAGGCGGGGCCCCCCGGGGTTTTGGTTAACCCCAAAACATTGGTTGGCCCTTTCACACAACTCACCCGGGCGGGGCCCCCCTGGGGTCCGGAGTCCCTGGGGGGGGGGGGGGAACTGTCGGGGTGTACCCCCAAACAAGGACGGGTTTTACCACTCACTTCTCACAGCTGATTGCTGTTTCTTTGTGTTTGGTAATGAGGGATTTTTAATTTTCCCTTGCTCTTTGCTAAACTAGGTCCACCCGCCCGGCTGCTTTTGATTATGTTCTAATTAGTTTCCCTTTTAATATCCTCCCCGTTGCTTTTTAGATCCCCGGGTGAAGCCTTTATGTAGTCAGCAATGGAGGGGTTTTGAGAATACTTAACTAAAAGCTCTTATTGTTTTTACTCTTTCCCTTTTTGTTTATCTCTGAGACCTTGGGGGTTTTTACGTTGGGGAGGTTGTATGTGCCCTTTATTTACTTTATTTTTTTTCTTTCTTGTAGCCCCTTTTTGTTCTTTAAAACCCCTTACCTTTTTATTCCCTTTGGGGGGAATCAGGGTTTTTCTTAGGACTAATTACAGTTGGCGGGGGGTTTTTAGGGAAGGGTTTACGCTGGGGGCCCCCGGACCTCTGTACCTTTAACATTTACCTCCGGGTTTGAGGGATTTTTGGGGCCCCAAAATTTTTTGGGTCAGCATAGCCCCCGGGTTTACCTCAGCCGGAGACAGCGTTTAAGGATTCCGTTTTTACCCACTGGACTTTCTGTCCAGGTTTTCTTGTTATCATTTTTCTTTGCGCAGTTAAAATTGTTGTTCCCCCCTTTTTTTTGGGTTTACTGTATATTTATATTTATACTGCTAAGGGGGACGCCCCAAGGAAATTTCCCAAATTTTCAAGTTTGTGAAAAGGGGGTTTTTTCTTGGGACTTTAAGACCTTTAACTGCCATGATTTTTTCCTCTGTGGATTAAAAAAAAATTAGAAAGCACCCCAGATAAAACCCACCACGAAAGTATTAGGGACCCTGAAGATGTCTTTCCCCCAAAAGTGTTGGAAAGGGGCTGGGGGGGGTTCAGACCAAAAGGCATAACAGTTTAAAAAAATTGCCAAGCGTAAACCTGAATGCATTTCCATTCATCCCAGGTTTTAAATTAGGCCAAAATTAAAAGGGGCCCCCGGGAGATCCATTTAGAGAAAATTTTGGGGATGCCGCATCCTTCCAATAACTCGGGGGTTTTAAAGGGGAATGGATAACGGTTTTTTAATAGTAACCTTTTTTATTCCCCATAGTTACGCGGGGGGCTCGAGATCCAAACTTTCTTTTCAAAAAGAATGGGTGCACCTGCAGGAATAAAAAAGGGGCGTATAAAAACCCTTGGCTAGTTTTTTTCTATTTAAAACCTTTAAAGCCTTTAGTCGGGCCCCGCCAAAGGGGGGAAATTTCCCAAAAAGGATCTCGGGGCCCCGGCAAATTTAAATTTAATTGGGGGCAAAATATGGACGGTGAGGAGGAAGGGTCACGTTCTTCTTGTCCAAAAAACCACATGCCTGGTAACAGGGGTAGTTTGGGACGACATGGTTCCTTTGGGGAAAAAAGGGGGAGCTGAAATTTTGGACTCTCGTTTCTCTGGAAAGTGAATTTTCCCTTTGGGCTCCCAGTTTAATGGTAGGGGGTTTGGCCCTGCAGCCAGGGTTTTTCCCAGAAAAGGGGGGAAGGGGGGAAAAGGGGAAAACAAAAAGGGCAGTTTCTCTTAAAATTTTTTTCCCCCCAAAAAGGCCCCCAAAGGGGCCTTTTTCCCCCAAAACCCCCCGGGTTTCCCAAAGGGCGGGGAGCCCCCCACAGTCTCCATCTGTAGGGGTACCTTTTTCCCCCAAGTATCCCCCGTTTCAGAAAAAAGGAGATTCCATAAAATTTCCACTTGCCCCTGAGTAAAACTGCAGAGCTAGGGCACCCGGGGCTGGTAAACCCCGAGTTTGAGGGAAAAAGGGAAAAATGAGAATTGTTTTTCTTTTAAAAACAGCGGGGGCACCGCTGAGGGAAAAATTTTAAAAAAATTTCAGGTTTAACGTCTTCGTTTTCAGAGTGGGGGTTTTTTAAGGGCCCCCAAAAATTTAATATCTGTTGGGTGCTTCTCTGGAGCCCCGGGTGGACCTGAAAATTTCCCCTGAAACATTAAAATGTTTTTGGGGGGGCAGTAGTCTTAGGGGAAAAAAGGGTGGGGCATTTTTTAAAAATTTTCCCCTGACTTACCACAGAGAAAATAGTTTTTTTTTTAAAAACGATTTTTTTTGCGTTTCACCCTAACCCGTCTTTGTAAAGAGTCCCCCCCGGCAGGGGTTTTATTCAGGTTCCCTTGTGATTCACTCAAAGGTTCCGCTGGGGGGAAGGTAGGAAAAGGGGTGCGATTATTTTTGAACCATCTCTCTTGCCTGCGTTCTCAGACGACACAATGGGATCAGTATTTAAAAAAAGTCCCCCAACGCAGTGGGAGGGTGGGCCCACGGCAATTTCCCCCCCTTTAACCAGTGGGGGAAACCCCCCTTTTTTCAAAAAAAAATTTTTTTTGGGCCCGGAAAAATGTCCCAAGGGTACGAGGGCCCATTTTCCTGAAACCCAAAACTATTGGCTACTGAGCGTTTAAACCTTGGCGAAAAGTTAAAGGCTGCTTCACTTTTTCACCTCGTTTGGGGGGACAAAAACCCCCATGGTGAAAAAAAAATAAAAAATGACCCAAAAAAATTTAAATCCTCGTCTCAACAGGGGGTTTTGGGCCCCCCCATAAAAACCTTGTTGGAAGAAAACATGATTTTTAAGCACTTTGATGTTCAGGGAAAATTTTTTTGGGAAACAGGGGCAAAAAAAAAAGATTGTTTGGGTTTTAATTTAAACCCCCCGAATTTCTAAAGTTCCCCCCCAAAAAAAAAAGGGGGGTAATTTGGGGAAACCCGAACTCGGGGTTTTGGCAGGAGCCGGGAAATTTTCCCCCCTAAACCTAAACCCCCGGGTCAAAATTTGGGTAGTTTGCCCCCAAACACTTCCCAAATTGTATTAGTGGGTCCTGTGGGTTTTTCAAAACGGGTCTTTATAGTTGTATATCGAAGGGATTGATCATCACCCCCAAAACCCTTTATGCGGCCTCCATTTTCCCCGATTTTTTGGACAGGAGTACGGGGAAGGGAAGAAAAAAAAAAAAAAAAAAAAAAAACAATAGGTTTCCCTTTTGGTAAACACTGCAGGAAAAATTAAAAGGGAAGTGCTCAGGGAAATGGTTTTGGAAGTCAAACCACTGTCACACAGAAAGTAAAAACCCGGACTTTCGATATCCCCAGTCCAGCAACACCCTTTCCCCCAAACCCCCAGCCCAAAAATTTTTCTTCGAATTTGAAAAGTATGGTGTACGGGTTCATATAGGTCTTGTGCTTGGGGCGGGAAAAAACCAGGGACACAGGTTTATATAAAAAGGACTTTTATTATTCTAAAAGGGGGCAAAAAGGGTCACACAGTTTGCGGACAGAACGGGGCCCCAAAGGGGGCCCCGAAAAAAATTAAAACTCGGAATAATCCCCCAAACAGGTTCAGGATCTTTCTCTTTTTCCCTAATTCCATGCAAACGTTTTTTTTCAAATAGAAAGGGTTTTCCCGGGCCCAAACAAGTTTCCAAATTTCCCCGTAGGAAATGCGGGTAAAAAAGTTCAAAGGGGTTTCCAGGGGTCGGTAAAAGGCTCACTGCAGGCTTGATTTTTAAAACATTTGTACTGAGGGTTAAAAAGCAAGGGGAAAAAAAGGGGGGAAATAAAAAGGGGGGAAAATTTCCTATTATTTTACAAGATAGCTGCACAAGACAGAAAGCAAAAAGGCCCAGGGAAAAAAAGGTTTCAAGAAAAATTTTACAAAACCTTACAGGGGGTGTTGTGTTCGTTTCACCATGAAGCCACCCAGCCCCCTGTTTGCTTTTTTTTTTTTAAAAGGGGGCAATTTAATAATTTTTCACGTCCCTTTTTGTCTGTTTTTTTCCAAAAGCAGAAAGGGAAATTAAAAAGGGGGGGGGGGCCCCGCAGCAAGGGGGGGTTGAAAAAGTGGAACCAGGAGGGGCGCCGCAAAAGTTTAATTTTACATCCAGGGTTTTTTCCCAAAAAAAAAATTTTAAAAATTTTTTTTTTTTTTTTTACAGTGGGGGGAAGGATTTACATATATTCACTTTTCCCCTTTTTTTGGGTTTTCAACAGCAAAAGACTCAAAAGAGGGCGGCGGCCCGGGAGCAGCAGCAACTGAGAGGGGGGTTAAAACTGCAGAGGGGGCCCGGGGGAAAAAGTAACTATGGGGCACCCCCATTTCTCTAAAAATTAAATGTTTGTTTTTCTTTTTTCCAGAGCAAGGGGGAAAAATATATTCCTGTCCCCCCTTTTTTTTTCCTTTCTCAACGCAAAGACGTTTAAAGAGGGCGGCGGCGGCCCCCAGCACAAGCCAGGGAGGATAGACGTAAAAGAGGACGCAAAAAAAAAAATAAAATGACATCCCCCCTTTTCCCAAAAATTTTAAAAAATTTGTTTTTCGCCCCCCCTTTTAGCCCCCCCCCCCCCCCCCCCCCGGAATAAAACAAATTTCATGGCCCCCCTTTTTGTGCCCCTTTTTTCCAACCCGCAGAGACCGTCAAAAAACTCCCGCAGCGCCCCCTAGGGGGGCCTTTACGGAGGAAGCGGGGAAAAAATCCCCCCCCCCAGTTTGTGGAGCTGCAGGGTGATCGTGGGCACATTTCTTCGGGAGGGCCCCCCCTTCCCATTGTGTAAAACCCGGTATGTAAGGCAACAATACCCCCAGGTGCGTGGACAGGTAATGATTTAATGCTTTTATGCATTTTTTCTATCACCAAAACCCTTTTTTACACACCCAGCCCGGGGGTTTTATAGGGGGGGTTGTCACAGGGCATCAAAAGCTTTCCTGAGGCAGAGGGGGGTCAGGACTGGTGCCTGTTGGAGACCCAATTTTCCCGTAAAAACAGGGAGAGGGGACGAAGGGAGGCAGTACGGAAACCGAATATTATCCAAAGTTGGGCTGTGATATTAAGAGCGCGAGCGGGGGGAAAGGGGGGCTGGGAAAGGAAAATTTAAAAGTGCCCGGCCTTTGGGGTTGTCCGAAATGTTAAAAGGTCATGGGGACCGAAGGGCGCTCAGCTTCAGGGTAGTGAAAAAAAAACCCCGGGGTTCGCTGGATTCAGGTCACAGGAACAAGCCCATTGTCGGTAAAAAAAAGGGGGGCAGGGGGGAAAAGGGACTTTGAGTCAGTCCCGACAAAAGCAAAAAAACCTATTTCCCTAATTGGAAGGTGGGCCCTACTGCCCCGGGCAGTACAGCTAAAATTAGCGGAGTTTTTTAGTGGATTATTTTTTGCGGGTTTGGGGCCTTTTCAGGGAAAAATTTAAGGGGCCCCTTAAAAAAGCTCAGCCGTTACTCAAACGCATCCTCCACCCCCCCCAACAGTTTCCCCGGGGAAACCCTCCCTTTAAAACAATTGAAAGTAAAAGGTATGGAAAAAAACTTTATTGTTGGGGGACTGGTCATTTTTCCAAAATTTCCCTTTTATACTTTTACCAAAATTCAGGGGCAGTCCCCCCCGGGGGGGAAAACCCCCAAAACCCCAGTGCTTAACTCCCTCGGTTCTGTTCGCAGGTGGTCTAAAATGAAGACAAAAGGGGGGCGTCACAAAACTTTTTTTTCTCCCCAAATCCCCGGGGTAAAAAAACCCCCCCTTTTAAACCCCGGGGACCGCCAGGGACCCCAGCCCGAGCCCCGTCCCCGTGCCCCCCTTTTAGAAACACGGGCCCCGGCCCCCGAGTCCCCCCTTCCCTGGAAACCCACAATTGTGGTGCGGGTCCACAAACTTGGCGTCACGAACAGATAAAAAATTTGAATTTCGAGCCCTGTGTGCCTGTGGGTGTTTTGGTGAAAAAAACTGTTCTTTTGGGTTTGGCCCCCAAAAACCCCCATTTTGCCCCCTTTATTCCCCCCTAAGGGGCTGGGAGAAGAAGGGGGGCGTGCATTCGTGGGCGGGGGCCCCCTAAGGCGCGAAAAAAAACCCCGCCCTTAAAAGTGCTTTTTCAATATAGGGGCCCGCCCCGCAAAAGAAATAGCCCCCTTCTTCCCCAAATTCCCCAAGGGGGGAGACGCAAAGCCCCCCCCCCGGGGGAAAGAGAACCTTTGTGTTCCAAAAAGAAACCCCAAAAGATGTTCGGGAAAATTTATGGAGGCGGAAGTGTGCCCCCCACAGGGGGAAACCCCGGGGGGGAAAAGGGAGGTTTTTCCCCCCCCCAAAGGGCCCCCGGGAAACCCCGGGGCCACTGGGGCCCGGGGTCTGCAAAAAAACCTTTGCGGGGGGTTAGAGAAGAAAACGAAAAGGGAAAAAGAAAATGATCCTGCAACCCCCCCGGGATGGGGGGAGTTTTAGAGACCCCCGGGAAAACCCGTTTCCCAGGGGGGGCTGTGGGGCCGCGGGGGTTCTCTCCCCCGAAAAACCCCCGCCGTTTAATTCCCCCAAAATTCGGGCTGCCCAAGGCTAAGGAGAAAACCCGGGGGCTCCCCCAAAAAAGGGGCCGACCCTGATCCCCCGATGGAGCGGTGGAGGGAAGGGGGTTTGGGGGGGAGGTAGGTCCCGGGAAAAAACCCCGGGGGCCCGGCCCAGGAGCCCCCCAGCAGATGATTTTTCCGGTGGGGAAAAAAACCCGGGGGGATCTTCCCCCTGTTACCTAAATTAACGGGGGACGGAGGGGGCTTTTTGGATAAACGTCGCAAAAGCGGGGGTGTGGGAAAGCGAGTGGCAAAAACACAGGAGGAGGAACGGAGAAAAAGCGCAACGGGGACAGCAGCGCTGGGAGGTTTGCCGCAAGGGGGAGACGCCGTCGCGACAAAGGTCCCTTAGGGGCCCGCGGGCGCCCGGGGGATGTTACGGAGTTCCAGTCCGAAAGGGGGTGGGGTTTTTCAAAAACCCCGGGCCCCCCCCCGGGGATTTTTGGGTCAGCCGCAGGGCGGGAACCCACCTACCGAAACCCCCCCCCCCCCGGAAAAGGGCCTGTCAAGGGACATAGCAAATAAAAAGGCACGGGGCCTGAAGGGGTGGTAGCCCAAATGGGAAATCGTCGTGCCCCCCCCCCTAGTGGTAACGTCCCTTTGCCGGGCGCCCACGTCCGAGCCTGCCTGCCCCCAACCGTGCCCCTGCATCCCCCCCTGAATTTTTATTCCCCCCCCGGTACCTCACATTAGATAAAAACCCCTGCGACCCTTTCAATCACATCCCCGCCGGACTTAAGCGGAAACCGCAAAGACCAATTGGGTTTTGAAAAGAAGAATACCGTTCCCCCCCAGGGTTTTGCCGAAGGCTGTAGCGAACCAAACTTGATAAAAAGTCACGCCTTTTTTTGTCATGGGATCTAAGGTATCCGTTGTTCCAGCCCCCGGGATGGAAAGTGTAATTGAGATTAAAAAAAATAAATATCGGTAGGACCCAATCAAGGGTTTACCATTTTTGGGTATATGTGAATAGTTTATAAAAATTTTAAAAAAAATTTGCCCCGTGTTTTAAAAATGAAAATTTTAAAATTTTTGCAAAAAGAAATTCCCCCGGTTTGGGGACCAGGGACAAAAATTGAAAAAGTTTTTTTGAAAATTGATAATGGGAGTTTTTGCACTTTACAGAGTTTTACTGTTTTTATTGAAAATTGAATTAAATTGAAAATATTTACTTGCCAAAACTGGTGGTAGGGCCCCTTTTAGCCTAAAAACTTTATTGTATATAGTTTCACTTTGTGCCCCATCTTGGTTTTACAAAAAACCACAGCAAAAATTTTTACCTCTGAACATAAAAAACCCCTTTTGGTGGGAAAATGGCCGAGGTCTGCAGCCAGTTTTCCGGGAGCCCACCAAAGGAAAACCCCCGTTGAAGGTTTTGCGGGTCCTTCACAAGAATACCCGTTTTAATAAATATTTATTGAAAAGTTTTTTTTTGTTTTTTCTTTCCATTGTACATAATGAAAAAGTTTAAAAAATTTCACCTCCTTGGGAAAAAGTTGGGTTAAATGTTTAAAGAAAAAAAAAAATTCTTCTTTTTCTATTTACACCCCGGGGGAAAATGCGTATTTTCCCCAAGGGGGGGAAGTTTTAGCCCCGGATGAAAGGGGACACAATACCAGGAGGATGCTTTGGACAGGTAAGGGTTTTTTTAAAGCTTGAAAATTTCATTCAAATCTTCACACACCTTGGGGCCCCCCGCAGGGGTGTATAGGGGATGCCCCCAGACCCGGGGAGTCTGAAAAATTCTCCTGAGTGCAGGGGGGGTCAAAGGAAAGGTGCCTGTTGGAGAGCCGAGGGTTCCTTTTCAATCAGGGAACGGTACAGAAGTGGGGGCCCAGTAAAAAAAAGAATATTATCCTACTAGCAGTGTTATTAAGGCGCGGCAGGGGGAAGGGGGGAGGGGAAAAGGGAAATTTTCTAGAAGTTGCCTGGCATTGTTTGTCCCCCTGTTCCCCGGTCCTGGGCCCCCAAAAGGGGTTTCGTACAGCTTCAGGGTAGGGGACAAAAAACAGAGGTTCGCTGGACTTCAGGCACAGGAAAAAACCCCAATTGTCGGACGTGGGGGGGGTCAGGTGGATTGGGGACTTTGAGTCAGTGCACGCCCAAAAGCAAAAACCCTTTTTTTCCCCAATTTTTTGGGAAAAGGCTCCGACCATATGCCCCCCGGGGGCAGTCCCAGCTACAAAATTAGCTGGTTTTTTTGAGTGGATTTTGCTTTATCGGGTTTGGGGGACCTTTTTGGGGGAAAATGAAGGAGGCCAAAAACCTGCCAGCCGTTACCCGAAACGATCCCCACCCCCCCCCAACGGGTTCCCGGGGAAACCGCCAAAACAACTTGAAAGAAAAAGGATGGAAAAAAAGCTTTTTTTTTAGATGTTTCATTTACCCTTTTTTCCCCTTAAAATAAATAAAAAAGCTCAAGGGACGCCCCCCGGGGGGGGCCCCAACACCTATGTTTAAAACCCCCCCCTCAAGTTCTTTGCAGCGCTGGTCTCAGTGATCAGAAAACACAGGGGGTCCAAAATGTTTTTCTCCAAATCCCTAAAAAAAACCCCCCTTTTTTAACCTGCCGCCAGGGACCAGACCCCCCAACGCTACCATGCCCCCCCCTATAAAAAAAAAGGGGTGGCCCAAAAACCCATATCCCTGGAAACCCCCAAAAATTTGTGGTGGGGGAAACACACCATCGTCAGAATTGGGGGAAAAAAAATTTTTTACATTTTTTTTTCTCCACCCCCCTTTCTGTGGGATAATGTATTTTTTGTCTTTTTTTATTAAGGGAAAAAAGAAAAAATTAAAGGGGGGGCCCCCAGAGGAAAAAAGGGGGGGGTGGAGAGATACCCGGAGTGGGCTCAAAATTTCGAAAATATCCGCATCAATCGTTTAAAACAAAACATCCCAAAACACACCAAAAACATAGAAAAAAATTTTAGTTTCATACTTTACACGCGGCCAACACATGCCTATATCCCCCTTTTTTTTTTTTTTTAGTCTCCGGATCTGGGGGCCAAAAAAAAGGGGTCCTCCCCCGCGCCCCCCCAGAGGTCGTTGTTTAGAAAGCGGGGGTTTCAAAAATGTAAGTTTTTTTTTTTTTTTTTTTTTTGGGGGCCAATGTAATTGTTAGTTGTTTTTTTTTTTTTTTCCCCAATTTTTTTTTTTTTTTTGGGGGGTTTTTTTTTTAAATTTTTTAATTTTTTTTTTTGATTTTAATATTTTTGTATTCACCTTTTTTGTTAACCCTTTAAATTATTTTTTATACATTTTAAAAAAAATTGAATCTTTATTTTTTCTTAATTTGATTTTGTTTTTAAAATGTACTTTTTTTTTTTTCCTTGCTAAAGGGGGGTATGTATTGTTTTTTCTCTTTTAATTTCCAGGCTTTCCCACCCGGGTTTTTTTTCTTTTTTTTTTAATTTTTTTTTTTTTGGGCGGTGAGGGGGTATCGGTCCCCCCTCCTCATTGATCTGGTCAGAGAAAGGGAGCCCCGGAAAAAGGGGGGGGCCCCGGGATTTGAAAAATTGGCCGAGGCTCTGGGGGGAAATGGCAAAAAGGGGAAGGGGGGGCTGGGAGGACCTCGAATTTTGGTCCCAGACTAAAACCCCCGTAAGTAATTCATGTTGCTGAATGAAAAGGGGGTTTTTTCCCAAAAATTTGTCCCCGGCCCCCCAGGGTTTATTTTTTCAGGTTTTCCTTTTTTTGAAAAAACTATGGAAATACTGAAAAAGGGGCCTCTGGGGGAAAAGGGGGGAAAAAAAATTTGGGAAACCTTTGGGGGAAATTTTTTGGGGTTTTTTGTAACCAATTTTGTGCTTTTGTTTCGGGGGGGAGAATTTGTGAAGGGTGGGGGGCTGTGAGGGAAACGCTTTAAAAGGGTTCAACAAGGAAAAGCGGGCCCGGTGGGTTTTCAGGACGCCAAGCAAATACAAAAATCACGAGCCCGCTTCCCGCGGGAAACTATGGTCACCAGAAGGTAAAAATTTTTTTTTTAAAAATTTTTAAAACTATCCCCAAAAATTTTTTTTCAGCCAGGGCCATTCCACAAATTTTTTCATTTAGTTTTCTCTTTCTTCCACAGCCGGTTTACCCCCTCGGGCGCCCAGAGTTGGGGGTTCAAGGCGATCCCCTCGGGGACAGACACCCCCGGGAAACACTTTTCCCGGGGGGGGCCCGGGGCCCCTACATCTACCTTCCCCCCACATTAGATCCGCAGTCCCCCCACCAAGCGGGCATGTGGCCCCCCTGAATTTCATCAGCTGCTGGTGAGGGGTAAGCATTCCCTTTGTGCGACATGTACCAGGGTTTTGGGGTATCGGCACCGACCCAGGGGAAATCATGGGGGGGGGTAAAAGGCGCAGAACCCTCCGTACCCCCGGGGGCTCATACAATGGGGGTTTTTTACAGGGGTTTTAGTAATAGTTTGTGATGCCCCCCGTGGTTTTGATCAATTTTGACCAGCGCTGAGGGTTTTTTCTTCTGGGGGGTTTATTAGGCAGCTAGTTTAAAATCCCCCACGGGGGGAAATTTTTCCCCCGGGAAATCTATGGTGTTGCAGGTCAGGAATAAGGCAGAAAAAAAACAAGTTGCTCTCTTTCCATACCTTTTCTGATGAAGGTTGCAGGGTAGTCCCGGGGGAAAAAGGTTTAGGGGGGGGGTTGCCCCCTTTCCGGTTTTTGGGAGTAGGTTTAAACCTCCCCTTTCCCCCCCTTTTGGTAGAGTCCTAACTTGCGTGAAGCGAATTAAAAACTCTTGATGCAACGCTCCCGGTCGACATTGGGGGCCTTTTGCTTAATCGGGTGACCAGATGTGGTGCCAATTTTGGGAAAGAATCCCCGGTGGCTGATCAGGCCGGCTCCTGTTCCCCCTGACCCCTTTTTTGTATCGGCACTTGGGTCCCTTGCGATTGAATCCAGAAAGGGTTTTCCGGGTTTTTCTATCCTAGCCTGAAGTCAGCAACCTTTTTCCCCGGGGCCCCGGGCCGGGGGTTTAACAGTGGGGGGTGATTATCACCCGGGTCTTTTTTCCTTTCTTCTCCCTGCCTGTCGCCCGCTCCCCCCTTAAAACATAAGCAGGGGACATGGGTGTAGTTGTCCCTTTCTTCCTTTCCGCTCAGACTTTTCTCTTGGTGTTGTTTAACACTGTCGTCCCCTTCCTTCTCTTCCTTTCCGACCTGTCCAGGCCCTTCTGGATTCAAAGAGAATACCCCTTCTCCGGATTTTTTTCCCCCGTTAAAAGGGAACACGCAAGGGGCCTTTCTGAGGAACAGCTTCAATTTCTCCTTCTGTCCTGCAGAATCATTTTCAGTCCCAGGCTCTCGGGAATACAACTAACTAGACCGAACGGTGCATGGCCGATGTACATGTCTCACTAACCTTTAATACTAAAAATTCCCTCTGGGGGAAATTTGGGGGAAAATGTGGATTGAGAATTCGGTTTGCAATTCCTTTTTGGCACTTTTGGGAAATGTGCCCAAAAGCGCAGGGGGGCCACACCCCCCCCCCCATTTCATAACTTTTCCCGGGTAAAATAGAAAAAAAAAAAAACTTTTTTTAAATAAACATCAAAATTTAAACCCCTCCCCCTTCGGGAGGAAAGGGCTTTTAACTTACAAGTATCTGGGAAAAATAGAAAAAAAAAAATATTTTTCACATCAATAAAACAACATTTTTGTGGAGGACCCGCACCAAAAACCCCCCACGGGGTCCTGGGGGGGTGCGGCTTATTGCTGCGACCTCACTCAAGGCCCACATCGGTTTTTTCTTAGAGGTAGATATGGTTTATGTAAAACCAAAATGGGGCACCGAAGTAAAAAATATTTAAATTAAAGTTTTTGGGGGGGGGACGTCTTACCACGAGTCCTTAATAAGAACTTTTCCCAAAAAAAATTTTTTCATTATATTACTTACCCAATGGGTAAACTATGAAAAAAATTTGCAAACATGCAAAAACATTTACACAAAAAATTAAAAAAATGCAAATTTTTTTAACTTTTACGCTGCAGTAAACCCGTCTGGGTCCACTGTTTTTCTTTTTGCATAGTAGTGACGTCTTCCATCCGGGGTGGAAGCACGCGTGGATCGGGAAAACAACTGTCATGGCCTGCAACGGTTTGGGGGCCCAGCCTTGTCGCATTTGACGATCTTCTTGGGACCCCAGGGGCCCGTTAGGTACAAAAACTTCTATTGAGCGCAAGGTTTGTGCTGTGACTAAAAGAGGACCACCTTCGGTTGCGTTGAAAAAAAAAGACACAATCGGGGATGAGGGGGGGACTCAGCCGATCAGGTGCGCGGCCTGGCCTGGGGGCCGTGACTTGGGTTTTGGGGGGAAAGGGAGACATTTAAAGGGAAACCACCCCTGACATAAAGTGTTGTGAGGGGACAACATTTTTTTCCCTTTTAAAGGGGAACCCCGCATAAAAAGCAGGAACAAGATCTTTGGAGGAAAGGTCACATATGAACCCCCAAACCCTCGGGCCTTAGGGCACAAAACCCCCCGGCGCCGCGGTTTTCCCGGGCGACCTTTATCTGCCCATGTTTCCTTTTTAGCAGAGTTCCTCCTGGTACCGCTGATGGAATGTTCACCCTCTCTCCCCGCTGTCGTGTCTCCTGCCACGGGTCGCCATTATTCTCTTCGGGGGCTTTTCCAGTCGTCCGGGAATCCTTTCTTTCCCCCGGACCTCCCTCTAGAGGCTGGGGCTCCCCGGTGTCCCAGGGGTCGGATTCGCTGTGCCTCCCGGCCTGGTGGTACTCCCCGGGAAAGGGGGGCCCCTCAGCCCCCTTCTCTCCCCCGTTTAAACGGGGAGTCGGGTCGCACTTTTGGGGGCGGCTCCGGTTTTCATAGCCCGGGACGGGGGACCAGGGTTTGGTTCCCTCCTGGGGGAAGCTTGGCCCCCGCACCGCTGTTTCCGGGCACGCCATTTTGCTCGTCTCCTCCATCTCTTCACGTGTCGGGACAGTCCCTTAACACCGCTTCCACCTCCACCACTTTTTCATGTTTGGTCGGTTTTTCCCGACCTGGGGACGGCTCCGCACGGCAGAGCTCTTCAGGGGAACGGGGTCTGCGCACCGCCGTTCCTCCACACAGCGTTCCTGTCCTTCCGCCATCTTCTCCAGGCCAGACTGTATTTTCCATCCGGAACAATCTGGTCCCTCCTGGGGGCGGGTTTTTGGCTTCCCTTCTTGCATAGAGGAAAGAGGAGGCGGACCTCCCTTGCTGGGGGCAGGCTCCTTGTATTGTAATAACTTTAGAGGGGGCGCCCATTGCTTTCCGCCACAAGGGGGGGTACGCCCACAAGGCACACCCTTCTTCACCAGCCCTCGGGGCGGAAAGGGGCTGCAAAATGGGGAAAAAGGCGCCAAAACAAAAAAAAACTGCACACAGTCTTTTTGCACAAAAACAGTCTAATTGGCCACACAGGACCCCAAATTGTAAGCTTGGATCCTGTTTCGTGACGCCAAAAGATGGCGCACTCAGTACCAGGTTATGGGTACTCGGCACCAGCCCTTAAAGTCTATGGGGGTTTCACTGGCAGCAAATCGGTCCGTAGCCCGGGGCGTCATACAATGGGGGATATTTACAGGGGATTTTAGTAATAGTTCGTGCGCCACCTGTTGGTTTCTGATCAATAAGACCAGCGCTGCAGGGTTATTCTTCTGAGGGATGTTATTAGGCAGCTAGATGTTAAGTCCCCCACAGGTGGGACTTTCCCTCGAAGTCTATGGTGTTGCAGGGTGCAGGCAAATAAGGCAACACACACAAGTTGCTCTCTTTCCATACCTTTACTGATGAAGGTTGCAGGTATGTCCCGGGAAGCTGGTCAGGGTGGAGTATGCACATCCAGGTAATTGCTGAGTAGGTTTAAGGCCTCCTTTCCCTTTATGTTATGAGTCCTAACTTGCGTGAAGCGAAGTTTAAACTCTTGATGCAACAGCTACGCCCGGTCGACATTGTGGTAGAGCCTTTTGCTTAATCTGGTGACCAATGTGGTGACAGATATTGGAAAGAACTAAGCCCTGGTGGCTGATCAGGCCGGACTCCTGTCCTCCCTGACTCCTGTTAGTATCGGCACTTAGGGCTACCTTCTGCAACTTGAAAGTCCAGCAAGGATTCCGGTTTTTATCACTAGCCGTGAAGTTTTAGCAATCCTTCGGACCCGGCGTCCGGTAACACGTGACGGTGATTTATCACCAGGTCACTATTTCCTTTCTTCTCCACTGCCTGTCGCACTGCTCTCGCCCTTAACATAAGCACGGGTACAGTAGGGTATTGTTCAGCTTTCTTCCTTTTCGCTCACTGACTGTTCTCAGTTGGCTCGTTGTTGTAACACTGTCGTCCCCTCCTTCTCTTCCTTCACAGACTCTGTCCAGAGCAGCTCTCGGACATTCAGAGAGACTGAATACACGCTTGCTCCGAGAGTCACTTTCCACGTTCATAGGGAAACACAGCAATAGCCTGTTCTGAGGTAACAGCTTCAATCTCTCTCCCTTCTGTCTCTGACAGGAATCACTTCAGCTCTCACAGAGCTCTGACAGGAACTACAACTAACTAGACCGAACTGGTCTGCACTGGCCGATGCTACATGTCCACTAACCTTAAATAGTCTAAATTCCCCTCTAGTGGTAATGTTGGGAAGTGTGAGATTGTGAATGAATATCAGGTTTTGCAATTACCTTTTCTGTGCACTCTCCTGGGAACATGTTACCAAGCGCAGCTGGGCCACCACCCTTCTGACCCTGCCACCTCTAGTACAGACTGCGGGTACTGGGTGGCAGCGGCAGAAAGGTTTCAGGAAAGGAACTATGCGCCCCGAGTTTCTGCATTTGAATGCATCTTTCCAGAATTGTCTTCAAGTATTATACTGAACAACTTGCCGCAGGCATATCAGATAACCTCGCAGTTTTGAGGTATAGACACTTCTGCAAACCTGCAGTCGGAAGCAAGAGCATCTCCTAATCACAGCTTTTTTTAGGGTCTTGGCGGAGGCAATAGATACGCTATCTCTTGACCAGCAGATGTATGTAATGCATCGTGCCCACGCTGCTGTGTTGTGCAGGCTACCACCCAACCACCTTCATCCACCCCAGTCGTTTCCTCCACCTCCCCCCCTCCAGCCGCCGTCCCTCCTCCCCCTCCTGTTCAATACCAGCCACCTCACCAGCTCCATCAACCTCCCAATTACAGCAATCTCCCCAGTACCAGCCACCTCCCAACTGCAGTCACCTCCCCAGTACAGCAACCTCCCCCACTACCACAGTACACACTCCTACCTCTTTACAGATCTCCTTCCCCCTTCCAATTCCCTACCATGTCACCTGCTCCTCCTGCCCAACCCTCCACTCCACACCACCCACCTGTTCTGCCTTGTCTTCCCATTTTTTTCAGTTCTTTCCACCCCTTCACCTCTTCCTGTTCCTTCCACACCACCATCCCGGTCGTCCCTCCACACTCCCACGGTCGAAGTTCCCGCAGCCCCTCCAGCACTATTCCACCCCACACTACACACAACTCTAATTATTTTGGTTTTCTAAAAAAAAAAAAATAAAGATTTGAATAAAGAAATGATATTTAAAAGTTACATTTTCAAAAGATTTATCCAAAAAATTATTAAAAAATTATATTTTCAATAAATGTTTCATCGGTTTACAATTGTTGTCTGTCATTTCTTTATAGGTGTTAAGTTAAAAATGTAGTAAAAAGGTAAACCTATTTGGGTACACAAACACCATTGTAAAAAACACCTACCTAATCTTTGGGTAAAAGGTACATAAATTTAACCTTTTTGCAAAGTTGTGTCCGGGTTGTGTAGTATCCAAAGTATCTTACCTTTTTCCAAAACTTGTGTACTTTGTTAGGTTATCCCCCTACAAGGTACACATTTTTTGACAAAGGTGAAAATACTTTTGGTAAAAAAAAAACAGCCAGGGACACAACTATGGCCAAAAGGTTACATACAGTAGAAAACACACAAAAGGTAGACTAGTTTCTTTTAAAGGTTTATTGTGGGTACAGAAAGAGTTTTAAAAGAACAAATCAATTGATCACACTCTGTCATCTGCCAGTCTACTCTACCTTCTGGTGACACAAAGTATGGGCAAAATGGTCCCTCATTTCTTGAAACCGCCACTTGTACTGCGAGTGGTAATGTTGCTGTAGTCGTGCAAAGTTGTTTCTTGTTGTGGTCCTCCATAGAAATCGGTTCCTTGGTGATGACAAATTTATGTAGGACCACGCACGCTTTAACAACATCATCCCAGTCTCTGTCTTCAAGTTTATCGCAGTCAAAAGGACACGCCATTGCTGTTATCATCCCAAACGCCCACTCCACCATCCGTCTGCTCTTGTGAGGCGGGTAGTTAAATATTCGCATTGTATGGGTCAATCCTTGCTGGCGTACGGCTTCAAGAGGTGTTCGGACAGCTTTAATGCCTCATCACCTACACAAACGAATGGCATCGGTGGGCCTGAGGTTTGAGGCAGTGGCCTAGGGGGTGGAAAACTGAAAAGTGTTTCCGTACAGTCTCTGCCCCATAGCAGAAAGTTTAAACACTTGCGAGTCATTGGACCGTCCATAAACCCAATGTCCACCGCAATAAATTGTACTCCACATCAGCAATAGCCATCAGGACGACCAAAAATATTTTTTGCAGTTAAAGAATTCTGATCTGGTTCCTGCGGCTTTTGAATGCGGATGTGTTTGCCATAAACCCAGCGCCCAGGCAATTGGGAAACTGGCAGATACAGAGAAACTAGTCCGTTATTTCAAGCCACCGGTCTGTATTTTGGCTCTGGAAAAATTCTCCAACCAAACAGTCCCACAGAGCACGACAAGTGTACTTTATTATCCCGGATAGTGGGAGATTCCCAGGCGATACTGGAAATGGAGCGATGACAGAGTTTCTTCAGTTGCCAGAAATCTGAAAACAAAATAGAAAATAAAAAATTATTTCAGAAACACAGCATAACATTGCAGAACTCAGCTATAACTATTGGAGATACCAAAAATAATAAAATTCAAGGAAAAACACTGTTTTTGACATGTTTTAGTGTACTGATATGTTTCCCCCTTTGTTGTCCTGCTGTGATGTTAAAAAAATTTAACATTACAAGTGTGCTCAAGCAAACTGATCCAATACATATAGCTTATTATAGTGACATGAGACGCTCCGCTGGAGAAATAGAAAACCCCAACAATAGGTGTCCGATTTTCTGATTTGGTCTCCAACAGCTCCAGCAAACAGTCAAAATTTTCTTTATTCATCCGAAGATAGGCAAAAAATGTATCCGGATTTTCTCGCAGCTCCATGTTTAGTTTACTATACACACCAGGGGTTTTAGTCTCTGTGCTGTGATGGGGTGGATCCACATTACGTCGTCGTCTTCGCTGGCGCTGACGCATAATGCGCTGCTCTATCTTTCACTCCTCCATAACTATAATCCTCAAGCGATTCGCCTCCGCAGTAAAATCCACAAGATTCTTGAAGATATTGCCAATAATCACATCCATGTTCGCTAGTCACTTGCTACTTGCTTTCTCTCCAACCTGCACTTGCTCCTCTACAACCTGTCAAAGATGGGCTGTAGGAACAGTGTTATATAGGATTACAGTAGCCAATCATGTTTGGAACCCCAAAAAAGGGCGTTTTTAAAAACCGGATCCGGCGCATTCCGTCGAAAACGGATAAAAAACCGGATACACCCCGGGTGAGACGGATCTGTTTTTTTTTTTCCGGAGGACAGAAACGGATCCGGTGAAAAAAGGATGCGTCTCATCCGTTTTACATACTAGTTGCCGGATGCGGCGATCCGGCAAAACGCGGGGGCGCCGTCAGGCGCAAAACGGATGTGTGAAAGAGGCCTAACTGTCATTTCATCATGGTCGCAGCAATGGATGCCTAAGGTCCTGCAATGCGTGCACATGAGGAAAGAGACACTGATAATCTGAAAAAACTACTAATTTCTAATTGGAGTGCACCACTTCCCAAAATGAAGGTATCAAATGGGATAAAGAGGCAAAAGCAAGATTTATAAAATACAATATGTTATTTGAAATATATTAAAAGAATTTATTTAAAATTAAACAAGAGGATATTCTCTGAGGTAGCAGGGTGGAATGTCAGTGGCGGGAAGATTTAGTAGCAGCTCAATTGTATACCTATAAAGTAGGAATATGATATGGCTAAATCCCATTAGCAAAACTGCAGTAAACAAAAAAATGATTCTCAACATGGATATAAAGTAAAGTGCATCGTGCCTGAGTGAGAAGGGAATAATCTTTAAAGTGCAAAATGTCAATCAACAAAAGGGGTTTCAGTTTAGTGGAATAATGAGGGTTCAATACCTAACTTCTTACAAGAGACTTGCCCCCTTGAAAGAAGCCAATTAGGCGAAACAGCGCTGTTGGTTTGTAGCATGTGGTCTGTCCGTGGCTGGGAACTGCATTTATGTAACATAAGCTTTTGTTGATTGAAATTTTGCACTTTGAAAGATTATTCCCACCCGGGGCGGCGCATGCTCAAAGATCTCGGGCAAGGTTTACGAGATTCGTTCCCAGATTTCAGGAGAGATCCGTTGACAGGGCAGGTCCAGGTTTTTATGGGCCCGGGCGAAAGAGTCCGTGGGCCCAACATGACCACGTTCATGATGCACAGTACTGCAGAGAAATATAGGATATAAAATGCCAAACACTTATCTTCTTCCATTACTTTAGTGATATCATTGTAAATTGTGCAATGGCCAAAAACCCCAAATCTCACAGCGCACAGTACAGACTGGACAGTACAGTCCTCCCAAACAATATTATGGGCACCCACATTTTTATTATTATTAATAATTTTTTAGCGCCTTTTTCCAGGCGCTTTAATTGAAGAGGGGAAAAAAATAGAAAATACAATAAACTGAGAAATACAAGGCACACACAAGACAAAGGAGAGAGGACCCCTGCCCGCAAGGGTACAGTCTCGGGGTGGGTGTGGATACATAGGAAAGGGTAGAGCTTGGTCGTGCGGTGGTTCAGTAACTATGACACCAGGTTGTAGGCTTGTGGAAAGGTGGATCTTCAGGTTTTTTTGAAGGTTTCCATGGTGTTGCGAGTCTGAGTGTTGGGGTAGAGAGTTCCAGGTATGGGAAGGCCGGGAGAAGTCTTGTTGCGGTTGTGGGAAAACAGTAAGAGGGGAGTAGGGGGAGGAGATCTGAGAGGATTAAAGGGTTTGGGCGTGGGGGGATGTACCGGGAGACCAGTCACAGATGTAGGAGGAACAGATTGTGGATGGCTTTGTAGGTCATGGTTGGGTTTTGAACTGGAGCCTCTGGCGATGGAAGCCAATGAAGGGCTTGGCAGAGAGGGAGGCTGGGGAAAACGGGAGACAGGTGTATTAGTCGGGCGGAGTGCAGGAGGGGATTGGATGGTGCCAGAGTCCCTAGAGGGAAGGGCCCAAGGAGTTGGAGGTTGCGTAGTCGAGGCGGGAGATGATGAGGGATGCACTAGTGTTTTTTGTGTTTCATGGTCAAGGTGCACGGATCCGGGAAATATTTTGAGTTTAGATGGCAGGAGGAGGAAAGGATTTGGAAAGTACTTGAAGGAGGGCAGAAGATGAAATCACTCCGAGGCACCGAGCAAGGGGGGACTGGAGAAAGTGGAGCAGCCATTGATGGAGGACAGGTCTGGGGGGGGGGTTAGAGTGAGATGGGGGAAAGAGAAATTTCTGTTTTTCCTGTTCGTTTTAGAAAGGAGCGAGAAAAAGCAGAATGCAACAGACATTGTGGGATTTTGGTCATAAAAGAGGTGAGTCAGGTCCCGATAGGTGATTGCTGTCGTCGGCGTAGAGATGATATGCAAACCATGGACTATGGCTGCCCCCAGGCCAAGGGTGTAGATGGAAAGTTTAGATGTAGAACGAACTTTGGGGAAACACCGACCGACAGGGAGTGGGGGTGGGGGAGGTGGTGGGGAGAGGGGAGACACGAAGTTGGTTTGTGTCATGTAAATGTCAGTTCCTATAGGGTCTTGTGCTTGGGGCGGGAAAACACGGGGGAGACACAGGTTGATATGAAAGCCCTTGTATTCCCAAAATACAAGCAGCTGAAAAAGTTCACACAGTTTGCGGAACGCGACGGAGCACAGCAGGCCAGAGTAAACTCAACCCACTACAAAAATCTCCAAAGCAGGTTCAGGATCTCTTCTCTGTACCGTAATTTCCTTGCAAACATGGATTCACCAAACAGAAGGTTTCCAGAGTCAAAAGTGTTCCAAGGTCCTCAGTGGGGAAAATAGTGGGTACAAGTCCAAGGTTTCCAAAAGTCAGGTCACAGATGACTGAGGCTTGATTCGGAGCATGATTGTTCAGTGAGGCTGCTTAAGAAGCAAGAGGGAAGAATCGGGCGGGAACTAAACTGGAAACCCAAATTAACTGGGGCAAGACTGCAGAAAGACAGAAAAAAAAAGGCGACGGGAAAAAACGAGTTTCAAGGAACTGTCAACAGAGACAAAGAACCCACTTACTCCCCCCTTAGGGACAACTCCGGATGACCTAAGACCAGGCTTGTCAGGGTACCTCTGATGAAATGGCGGAGCAGGCGAGGACATTTACATTATTGAATGGTTCCCATGAGTTGACCTCCATGGGTAAGCCCTGCCATTTAATCAAATATTGCAACTGTTTCTGTACACCTGGAATCTAGAATCCTTTCCACCATAAATTCTTCCTGACCATCGACCCGCCTGGGCAGGGCAAGGAGAAAACTCCAGGAAATGTATTGGGTGTTGCAGCCTTTAAGGGATACAGAAAGAAGGGTGGATTCTCATAGTTTGGGAGTTGTGACAAAGCAACAGCACTTATAATCTTACTGATCTTAAAGGTCCAATGACTTATGTCCCAATTTAGACGATGGATCTTTTAATTTAAGATTTTGGTTCAGCCAGACCAAATCCCAACCTTGAATGCTGGTGCAGGTTTATGAAATTTTTCTGCTGTTTCTTGTACCTTTTCCTGGCCAATTCTAGTTTTCCTTTAGAAGATCCATATTCTTTGTAAAGAAGTGATTCTTTCAGCCACTGCCGGCAAGGGCGTACTAGGGAAATCGAGGAATAATGTTAGGATGAAACCAGATTGGAGTAAAAAGGAAACTGTTAGTGGAGGGTTGAGAGTTGTTATAAGAGAATCAGCCGTGGAAGTAGATCCACCCATCATCCTGTAGGTGGCAGATAAAAAAAGCGGAGATACTGCTCCAGGGTCTGATTGGTTCGTTTGTTTGTCCATTTGTCTGGGGATGAAAAGAGAAGAAAGGTTTACTTTAATGTCCAATGCTGCACAGAAATTTGCCAAAACCTTGAAGTGAATTGCCCCCCCCGATCCGAAATGACCTCATCCGGTACTCCATGTAACGAAACACATTTTAATCATCAAGTCTGATGTCGTTTTGCAGTGGGTAAGCCGAAACAAGGGATAAAATGAGTGCCTTTGTTAGACGGCAACCACCACTAGAAGGTGTTCTTTCCCCTTGAGAGGTTGGTAACTCCACAATGAAGTCCTAGAAATGGATCCCCACGGGGCGGGACGGGGTGGGAGGGTTGCAACAGACCAGTTGGTGAGGAGCGAGGTGTTTTGCATCTTGCACAACTTACATGAAGGACCCATAGTTTAAGACATTTTCCTGTAAGGGGCCCCAAAAGAAACGAGAAAGAAATTTTGGTCTTAAGAAATTCCCCTATGCCCCGCTACTTGGAATCGTGGATGGTTGCAAACCTCAAATTTGACTGTTTTTCGGGAAATACAGACGTTGTCCCTGAACCCCACACCCATTCTTAAAGACAAGATTTTAACCCCCCTTGGGGGTTGGCCAACAAAGAATGCATGGTATGCTTCCTTATGTCCTTAAGTAGGTCTTGATTATGAATCCCCCAAAGGAAAAGGCACGGGGATGAAAGCATTCTTCTCACTGTTCTCTGAGAGATATAGCTCCAAGGGCCTTTTCTAAGCACCCACCTCTTTTTAAATGGGGGCAAGCTGGGGGGTTGGGATGTAATAATTAGGTGCGGTGGAAAATTTTCCCCCCCTTTTAAAAGGGGGAAAATGCTTTGGTTGCGGGGTCCAGGAAAACCTAGACTGTTTCCGGGTAATTGGGGGTAGGGGACACTACCTCAGAAAAAATTTTTAATTTGAAACGTCTATAAAAATTGGGGAAACCCCATAAAAAGGCTGCCCCTCCTTCCATTCTGGTTTTTGGGGCCAAACCCCCTTTTTGGCTTGGGCTTGCTTCCATCCAAAAAATTTTCCCCTTGGGGTAGTACATCCCCCCAGAAAAAAATTTTTCGGCCCCTTTGGAATTAAAAATTTTTTTAATTTTTATGTGAGGGGGTTTTGTTTAGGGTTTAAGCCCCATTCTCACATGTCCATGATGTTCCTCGTGGGGTTAAAAAAATTAGAATTTCATCCAGAAAAAAACCAAAAAAGTATTAGGAGATCCCTGAAGATATTTTCAGAAGTTTTGGGGAAAAGGGGGCTGGGGGCCCCCAAAAACCAAAAAGGCATAAACTAGATATTCAAAGCCCCCTAGGTGACCGGGAAAGCGTCTTCCTTCCCCCAAAGGTCTAAAAGGGAAACCTTTTTAAAAGGGCCCCAGGGAGACCATTTGGGGGAAAAAAATTTTTGGGTTTCCCCCCGCCTCTCCCAACAACCGGGAAAATTAAAGGAATGGATAAGGGTTTTTTCTAATAGAAAACCTTATTTTTTTCCCCCTATAGCTTTGGGGGTCTAAAATCCACTTTCTTCTTCAAAGAAGAGGGTGCCCCTGGGGAGAAAAAGGGGGCTATGCCCCCCTTTGGGCTAATTTCGTCTAAAAAATTCCTTCAAGCTTTAGCTGGGGCCCTTGGGGGGTAGTCTTACCAAAAGGGGATCTCGGCTCCGGGCAATAATTAAAGGACAATAAAATGGAGGGTTTGAGGGGAAGCTGATCAGCGTTCTTTTGCACATAAATCCCATCCCCCGGGTTTTTAAAAGCTGGTTTCGGGACTACAGGGTTTCCCTTTTGGGAAAACAGGAAAGCAAAACCCCCTTTTGACTCTTTCTTTTTCCCGGAAAGTGTAATTCCTTGGCCCCCCAGTTATCTTGGGTTCTGCGCCTGCACCCGGGGGGTACCCAGAATAAGGGGAAAAAAGGGGGGGAAAAAGAGATAACAAAAAAGACATTTTCTCCTGAGATCTTTACCCCTAAAGGGCCCCCAAAAAGGGGGTGTTTTTTTGATCCC
The DNA here is from genome assembly GCA_033576555.1 of Oophaga sylvatica. NCBI lineage: Eukaryota > Metazoa > Chordata > Amphibia > Anura > Dendrobatidae > Oophaga > Oophaga sylvatica. Next base: position 1,924 of record JARQOD010010695.1, on the reverse strand, counting down.
CCCGGGCCCCCCGTCAGTAGAGAGCCCTTTCCCAGTTCCATTTAAGGGTAGCCCCTTTTTTAGAACGTATCCCCCCCTTTTAAAAGCAAAGGGATACCATAAAATTTCCACCCTTCTCCTGGTCATCAAGCAGAGCTAACCCAGACTGGTTTAACCCCGAGTTGAGGGGAAAAGGGAAACAATGAAACTGTTTCTTTTACAATCAGCGGGGGACAACCCCCGAGGAACTTGAAAAAAATTTTTGCTTTAACCTCATCGCCCCCCAAATAAGAGTTTAAGTCCAGAAATCAAGATTTTTTCAGAGATCTCTTGGAGCCCGAAAGGGTCGGAAAAGGGGGGGGCTTTGCTGCAACATCAAGGAAAAGATGCTGAAATTGCTTTTAAAAAAAGGGGGGGCAGTTTTAATGAAGTGCCCGACCCTTTCCACGTAAAAAAATAGATTTTTTTTTAACCCGGGTTCTTTTCGTGCATACAACCCGTCTTTGTAAAAAGGGGGACCTGCATGGGTTCAGGTTCGGTTCCCCCGTGACCCCCTCAAAAAGGGTTTCCCTTTGTGAGGAGGGAGGTAGTAAAAGGTTAGTGCGATTATTTTTTTAAAAACTTCTTGTCTCGTTTATCAGCGAGCATCAATACGGATAAATAGTTTTAAAACACAACGATGGGAGGGGGGGGGACGGCAAGTTCACCTTTTAAAAAAAGGGGGAAAAAACCCTTTCCGAAAAAATAGATTTTTTAGCGGGGAAAGGGCCCCCAAGGGGGAAAGACCCATCTCCAAAAAAAAGGGAATTCCCGGGACTGAACGCTTCCCTTTTGGGAAAAATTTTAAAAGGTTTCTTCGCTTTTTGCACCCCGTTTTGGGGCATAAAAAAAACCCCCCCCCGGCTAAAAAAAAAAAAAAGGGGTTTTTAAAATTTACCTCGTTTTCAATCAAGGGTTTGCCCACATCCCCAAGCCTTATTGGTAACAACATGATTAAGTAAGCACTTTTTGGGGGGTTCGTGGGAAAATTTTTTAAGCTGGCAAAAAGAAAAAAAATTTTTTTGATTAAAAAAACCCTGGGTTTCCACTTCACCCCCCAAAAGAAAAAGGGGGGTAATTGGGATCCGAACTCGGGGTTAGGAAAGGGCCCGGGCTCGTTCCTTAGAGCCTCAAACTGGCTCGCAATTTTCCCCCGGGAGTCTGTCCCAAAAAAACCCCTTTTTAAAATTTTGATTAGTGAGGGCCTGTAGGGTTGCAAAAAAGGGGTTTTTTAAAATCTGTACCGGAAAGGATTTTTTATCACTCCGCAAAGTTCCTTTTTTGGGGGTCATCTTCCCCCTTTTTAGGCAAATGTGGGAAAAAGGGAAGAGGAAAGGAAAAAAAAAAAAAAATAGGGGTTTAAATTGGTAACACTCCAGGGGAAAAATTTTAAAAAGGGGAAAGGTCACAAAAGGTTTTGAGAAAAAACAACCCCTGTCATCACATAAGGTATTAAAAAAATCTGTATCCCACGTACAGCAGACACGGCTTTCCCAGGGCCCGCAGACACTAAACATTGGCTCCTGAATCTTGTCATGTATAAGTCGTTCCCCCTTTGGGGCTTGTGCCCTTTGGGGGGAGGAAAACCCCGGAGACACCCCGGTTTATATAAAAAATTTGGGTTTTAAATTCAACAAGCATGCTGAAAAAATTCCCCCACAGTTTTTTGGGGAAAAACCCCCCCGGAGACACAGCAGGAAATTTAAATTCAAGCCCCTACAATAAATCCCAAGCGGTTCGGATCTTTCCGTACCGTAATTCCCCTGCAAAAATGGATTCACCCAAAAGAAAGGGTTTTTTTTAGTCCAAAAATGTTCCCCAAAAAGGGCCCCCAGTGGGAATGGGGGGGTACAAGTCCAAGGTTTCCAGAAGTCAAGTCACAGAAAGATGGGCTTGATTCAGGAGC
>JARQOD010010694.1:0-26306 GCA_033576555.1 Oophaga sylvatica | reverse complement strand
CGAACCCCTTTTTTAAAAAAAAATATTTTATGTATTCCTTTTGTTGGGTTAAACATCAAACCCTTTTGTCTCCTCACCTTCCCCAAAATACTTTAATTACTCTTTTTGTTTTCTTCAGTCAATTCCCAACAAGGCAAGTGGGTTTTTTTTAATTTCATTTTTGTTCCCTTTGACTTACATGGGATTCGGTTGGGTTTCGGGTTCCCCGTTTTTTTAGTGTTTCGGCGATCCATTCCGATTCTATTTTGGATATCGGAAAGTATCGCTCAATTACTTACGCAATGAAAACCCCCAAAAATTTTTTTTTCCTTTTTTAAAACTTTATAACACCAGCTTAAAAAATGATTTTTAAAATCTGAAATGTTGGCCCATTTTAAAGTTTGTCCCGCAAATGCACTCTTATTTGGTCGGGGGTCCCTTTTGGGATCATTACTGCTCAATTTGGCTGCTGGGGTGTCGTTGTGGCCTGTGAGGGGGTTATGGAAGCCCCGGTTTCTTTTTCAGCCTTCAGCTTGTTGCATTGTTGGGGGCTGGGGTTCTCCTTCTTTACAATCCCCTGATTTCTATGGGGTTAGGTCAGGGAGTTTGTGCCCAAACAGCCAGTGTACTGTTTTTTTTTAACCAGGATTTTGGGTTTTTTTTTCAGTGGGCAGGTGCCAAAATTCCTGGGGAATGAAAAAATTTACTCCCTTTTGTTGTCGGCGAGGGAAGCATGAAGTCTGTAAAATTTTCCTGGTAGCGGCTGCACTGACTTTGGTCTTATAAACACGTGGACCTACACCCGCGATGGGCGGTTCCCCAAAACCTATGTTGAAATAATTACAAGTTGGAAATATGGTCCCCGGTTGGAGGAAGAGTGGGGGATCAATCAAGTTGCTTTTTGGTTTTGTGTGTTTTTTCCCAAACAGTGGGTTCGCGGAGTCTTTTAATTGGGTGAGGTCCCTGTCAAGGGGTGTCTCCCGGAAATTTTAGAGACTTTATGCTTCCTCTCCCCCCAAAACTTATTGGGATGAAAAAACATTTCAGCGGGACTTGGACCTGTCAACAGCTAAAGTCCCTACTGGTTTTAAAAAACGTTCCTGTGCTTGTTTTGGCCCGCAAAATGCCGACCAATCCTATGAGAATTTGGGGATTGTCAGGGAAGATAAAAAAAAACCGAACCAACAATGAGTGAGTTTTAAGTGTATCAAAGCAAAATGGGGTTTCCCTCACCTCAGCGGGCCCGGTGTTGCCTATGCCCGCCACATTGATGGCCTAATTTTGCATTTTTTAAAATACATTTCGTAGGCCAAATTGGGTTTTTTTAAAAAATTTTTTCAAACTGGGTAATAAAGTTTCAATTTACTGAGATAATGCGTTTGGGTTTCATTGGTGGCCTAATCTCAACACTAACAGAAATAAAACTTGGTGCAACCCGTATATTTTTTAAAAATTGGTAAATGTTCAATATTTTTTTGCAGAAATTTTTTTTACGAGTAAGTCTAAAATAGCTGCAATTTTTTCCTTTTAATTAGTCTGTTAAAGGACGTTCCGGATAAGTTTACAGCATTGGACTTTATTTGAGACAATTATTTTTCGGTGTTTATGTAGTGTGGTTTTTTTTTGTGACCCCCTTTTTCTGGTTTTTGGGTGATACAGGGTTTGTTTTTTTTCGGTGATGAGGAGTGCAGGCAAAAAGGAAATAACCGGCGTTGGTTTTATTTTTTTTAGTACCTGACTAACCCCCCCAAATAGGGCGCCTTTTGGGCGTTCCTACGTTGGCCCCGACCCGCCGCCTGAGAAAAAAAAAAATACCCTAAAGTAGAATAGAAAGCTTTGCCCCGGAGCAAAACCCCCAAAAAATAGAAGCCCCCAAAAAGTAATGGGGTTGAAAAGGGAAAATATGACAAAAGAAATGTTGGCAAAGGGGGGCCCCCAAAATTTTTAAATAAAAAAAGGTAGGGGGTAATTTCTGCAACCCCAAAAAAAACCGAAAAAAAACCAATCTACAAATTTTAAAATCCCCCGGATCACACGACCTTCCCCCCTAAATTTTTCTCTGGTGTAACAAAAAGGCGCACTGAAAAAACTGGAAAAAGAAAAAGTACAAAACCAGTGGTGAACAAATGAGGGCCCCAAAAGCCCCCGGAGGGGCCCAGAAGGCCCCCACAGAATGCAGGGGAAAATAAAAAAATATAGCAAAAAAAAAAAATTTAAATTTTGTCTTTTTGATAGGGGGAAGCAGACACGACAAGCAGGGAAAAAAAGGGGGAAATGGAAAAAGGATTCAGCCAAAAACAATTGATCACGGCCAACCTGGGGGGAAATTGATTCCTTTAAAAAGAAAATCGTAACACCTGATACCGTCCTACTTTATAGTACGTTGTAACCCCAGGGGGGCCCCTCTGTCAAAATCATTCAAACCCTTCACAACAGTACCCCCCCTTGGGAGGGGTCACAGCCCCTTTGAGCCCCAGGTCGGTAGGTGGTTCTTGTCGGGTAGTTCTAGCTGGAGCCGAGCAAAAACCCAAAAAATTTTTCCCCGCCAAACCTCCCCATTTAACCAATACGGGTCTTCGTCTAAAAAAACGGGAATCCAAAATTTTTTCCCCCAAACCCCATACTCCGATTCCCCCCAAAACCAAAAAAAGGGTCAGGAGGACGCAGCAGGAACCACTGGCTCAAAAAAACCTCTTCAAAAAAGGCTTGTGGAACCGTTATGGATCTTAAGTCCCTGGGGAAAAGCAAAAAAAAGAAAAGGATTTTAATAATCTCCTGATCTTATAAGGTCCAAGAAAACCAGGCTTAAAATTTTTTGGGATGCTACTTCATGGGTTTTTTTTTGGGAAAAAGACCAGTCCCCCCTTTTTAAAAAACCGGGGCCTCGTCCCTTTCCCTTAGCAAAAAATGGGCCTTTTCCCCGAGTGGGGACACCCTCCCTCCCGGTCCCAAAAATTTCTGATCGCTCAACAACAGGGTCAAACCCGGACGACAGAAGCCCCGTCTGTTTTGAAGGGGAAAAAAGAGGGTGAAACCAGAATTACGAAAAACGGGACTCAAGTGGCAGAGTAGCCCCCTTATTAAGAGCAAATGCCAAGGCAAAAAAAGAGACCCCCTCATCCTGATCAGAGACCAAAAAATTTGTAAGTCTCCTTTGGTTTGTTTCTCGTTTGCCATGGTTGAGGATGAAAGCCGAGGAGAAAGACAATTGAACACCCGTTTAGAACAAAAGTCCTCAAAACTGGAAACAAATGGACTCCTCTGTCAGCCAATGTTTGGAATGCCGTGTAAACGAACCCCCTGTGAAGGAACAACGGCCCATTAGAGGGGAAGGCAATTAGGTAAACCCGTGTATCATTTTGGAAAAACCACACAAATTACCCAGTGGTGGTCATCCTGAGAAAAGGAAAATCGGGAAAAAAAATCCATAGAGTTTTTGGGCCAGGGGTTTTGGGGACAGGGAATGGCATCAACAAACCACTTTGGGGGAGAGAAAACTTGGAGGAGGAAGTCCCGCAGGAAGCCAAAACCCCCCAAATGCGGACAAGGGGGCCCCCCAAAAGGACCGCTAAAAGTCTCGGGGGCCAAAAAAATTTGGGTTGCCCAGCCAATGGGAAAATGATTTCAGAATCACACTTTTTTTCCATTTGGTCGGGAAAAAAATTTTTTCCAAAAAGGGGAGCGGGGGCCCCTTTCCTCCGACACCCCTGAGAAAGTCTCAAATTGGGGGAGATGGGGGAAAAATACCCCCCTTTTTTAAAATAACAGAGGGTCAGATGCTCGGGGAATCCGAAAGGAACTCCTCGAGGGGCATCCGCCTTACTTTTTTGTGAAGAAAGAAAGGAAACCACAAATTTAAAAGTGTGAAAAACAAGGCCCACCTGCCTGTCTAGGATTGGTCGCTTGGCGATTCAGTGACCAGATTCTTATGGTCCGTAAGGACCACCCTGATGTTTGGCCCCCTCCAGCCAAAGTCTCCCTCTTCAAAAGCCACTTCATGGCCATAACTCCCGATTACCCCGTCTTAATTCGTTCGTAGGAGAAATTTTGAGAGGAAAAAGGCACAAGGGTTACTTTTAGGGTCCTGTCTTTTTGGGACAAAAGGCACCTCCCCCAAATTTCGAGGCTTAACCCAACCCTGAAATGGCGTGGAAACATCAGGTCCCGTTAGAACGGAGCAGAAGGAATCTTGCTTAAGTTCTGAAACGCAGAGACTGGCCTCAGGGGCCTTACCACTCGCCTTTGGTCAAAATCGTTAATGGTTTAACATACGAGAAATTACCATTTAAATTTCGATAAAATTTGGGCAAAACCCAAAATCTCTAAAGAGCCTTTAATGAAGTAGGTTGGCCCAATCAAGATGGTGAACCTTGCCGGGTCCTTTCAAAAACAGTGGGACAAAATGAACCCCAGAAATGAGATCTTCTGTACGCCAAAAAGACATTTGATCCCTTCACATACAGGCATTCTCTCTCAAAATCTGGAATACAGTTCGAATGTTTCACATGAGAGTCCCGTCATTAGAAAAAATCAGATATCATCCAAATAAACAATCAGAAACTTGTAAAAATCCCTGAAATTCATTTCATGAAGGACTGGAAGACGGAAGGAGATTTGTGGCCAAAGGGCATCACAAGGACCAAAATGCCCTTCGGGGTGTTAAATGCCGTCTTCCATTTTCCCCGTGTTAAAATGCGAATTTTGTTTACGCCCCCCTGAGGTAAGCTTGGTAACCAAGTAGCTTTTTCACCCTGGAAAACAGGTCAGAATTCAAGGGGGGGTATGTATTTCCGTTATTTTTAAGAGACATAATCAATACATGGCCTTAATGAACCATTTTTTTTGGCCACAAAAAAAAACGGCACCTAAGGGTGAAGAGGTTGGTTGATTGCCCCTTTTCCAATGATTCTTGATATAAGACCCTAGGTCATGTTCGGTCAGACAATTTAAAAAAAGGCGACTTTGGGAATTTATCCCTGGCATAATTCAATCGCAGTCATAGTCCTATGGGGAGGTAAGGGTGAGATTTCTTTCGAAAAAACCATCAGAAAAATCAAACAAAAGTCAGGAAAATCCTCGCTAGGGGGGAGGAAAAAAAAACAGGGGTGTTGGCACTAACCTTTGGCAGCCCCAATGGTTACAAAACAGATTTCCAATCCAAACAGGTTTTAGGGGACTGTAAACCAAGGAAACCCAGCACTTATGTCATGCGATTATTATAGAACCAAAAATTTGCAGCCTCCTGGTGATAGGTTCACCCCTCTTATCACCTGAGTAGAAAACTGGGGTTTATTTCCCCCAAAGGGGGTAGATCGTCCCCAGTAAAGGAATAGACTTCTGTAGGGGTATCAAGGGAAACCCCAACGTTTAGCAAAAATATAATCATCAGGTTAATAGCTGCTCAGAATCAACGAAAGCCTGAGCAGAAAATGAGGACAGAGGCACATCGAGTGACAGTTATAAAAACTTAGTTGAAACTACCCAAAAAGAGGTGCAAAATGTCTTCCCCGCTTAGGGCAGATGAAATAGTTTGGAGGCTCACCACTGTTGAACATAACCCATTGGGCTTTCGAAAAAATCAGGACGCTGTGCCCAGACACCACCCATCACACTGCTGGGCTCGCGTGGTCACAAGGAAAAACCACTCCAGTACTTCTCCCCTCACGCAAAGTCTGTCAATTTAATGCCAAGACATAGAATCTTGAGACCAGAGGGGACAGGGAATCCCCCATTAAATCCTTTACAATTATCCGACAGACCCTTCCGAAAAGGGCCGCCAAAGCGTGTCATTCCATTTTGTCAGGATGCCACCTACGGACTCTGACGTATAACTGCGTCATCAAGCCCTGATTTAATGCCAAAAAGGCTTTTTAGCTTGATCAGTGCATTGGCTCAGTAAAAACCCCAAAGCCGAAAAAATGCATAACATCACTCAAAACAGGATCCCCGGTTAGGGAAAAGCCAATTGGGATCGGCGCAGGAGGAGTGATAAATTTTAACCTGCTGCGCTGCGTTTCCTGAGGGACTTAGATTTTAAGGCAAGAAAACAAATTTACTTATTTTTTAAATTCTGAAAATTAGCTCGATCCCCTAAAAAAAAAATCTGGCATGGGGATCCTAGGTTCCACAAAGGCAACTAGAAGATAGATGCAAAACTCCGACCCCCGTGGCAAGCTGATCCACCGGCCAGACAACTGGGCAAACTCCTTGGGAGAAAAGTTCCTCCCCGCACCCGGATACAGAGGGAAAAAAAAAAAAAAATGCAAAAACAGAAAAAAATATCTCTGACAAAATTTTTTCTTTCAAAATATTTTTTTCCCTTTGTGAGTACCATAATTTTATGGCGGTGATTCGTTTGTTACGGTTGTGAGGAGTGAGGCAAAAAAGGAAATACACCAGAGCAGTTGGAATTTTGAGATTGCAGTACCTGACTAACCCCACAACTAGAGGCAGCGGGGAGCGTTCCTAGGGTGGTCCTAGACCTCGTCACGCCTGAGAAAACTAACTACACTAAAGATAGAAATGGAAAGCTATTGCCCCGGAGAGACCCAAAGATAATAGAAAGCCCCAAAAGTAATGGGGTTAGACAAGAGGAATATGACAAGAAAGAAATTGTATGGCAAACGCTGGGCCCAAAAACTTTAAATAGAAAGGATAGGAGGGTTTACTTCTGCAACCCCCAGAAAACCCTAAAAAAACCCAACCTACTAATTTAAAAAATCACCTGAGATCACACGACCTCTCCACCTAAATTAGTTTTGGTGTAAAAAACTGCGCCACTGAAAAACGGGAAAAAAAGAAAAAGTTAAAACCAGGGGTGAACTAAATGAGGGGCAAAAGCCCCGGGGGGCCCCAGAAGGCCCCCAGAATGCAGGCCAAATGCAAAAATATAGCAAAACAACAAAATAAGAAATTGTTTATTGATAGAGGGTTGCAGACACGAACAGCAGGCTACAAGGGAAACTGGAAAGAAGGATTCAGACCAGAAAATTGTACGGCAACCCTGGGGGGAAAATGATTCCTTTAAATGACCATCATTTTAACACCTGATTACCCAGTCCAAATCCTCATGTAGTTGAAACCCCCGATGGAGCCTCTGCTAGACTCATTCTCAACCCATTACAAAGGGTTCATGGGGCACGACGTTGGCGGGGGGGCGCCTGTCGTCAAAAACTGGTTGCCTCTCCGCGGTCAGGAAGGGATTCATGGGCCTTAGGGTGATTCTAGATTTTTTGCCCCAAAAATAAGAAATAATTATTTTATTTTTTAAAGATTTGAGGTTTTTTTGGTATCCCCAGCCTTTTGTTTGTGTTATTAATGTTTTTTTTTAATCAATGAATTAAAGGTATTTTTTTGGGATTTGTGGTTTTTTCTCTCTGGTTTTAACATGTTCAAATGTATTTCCCTGTTTATATTTTAAATATGTCCCTAATATTAATGTTGATTTGAGGAAGGTGAACCTTCTTTGTTTTAAGGACTGCACTGGCAGAGATTTCTGTTTTCTCTTATCTGTCTTGCATCCTTATCTCCCACTCATTTTAAACCCTTTTTTTATTTTTCTTCCTAACTCCTGTGCGAAAAAAACAAGAACAAATGTCCAAAACTGCAAATGACTCCAGAAAAATTCAATTAGGAAAAGCATCCTGTTTGGTAATGCACACGCAGGGAGCGCGTTCAGATGTGCGGCGGCTTTGCTTGTCAAAAAGGGGGGTTGGTCTTGACTTTTGCTTTCCTCAGCGGTTTCTGGTATTACTTTTGTGAAGTCGAGCTTCCTTTTTACAGCGTAACTTTTGTATTACTGCTGCTATTAATTGACAATTTTTAAAAGGGGTCCAAAAAATTTTATATTTTTAATTTTTGACGGCATGAAAAAATTGTGAAAATTTTCAAATCCTTTCTTAAATTTTTTCCTTTTTTCCTGAAATAGTAGATAGATAGATGTATGTAGGGGAGGATGGGGGGGACCCATACACGCTGTGAACTAACTGGATATTGAAAAACCTTAAAAGGGTTTATCCCCAAAAGCTATTAAGTAGATATTGAAAATGTGGGTCCTACTGTGGGACTCACATCTAACGGAACCCGGCCCTTGCGTGTTTTTGCAAATCTAGACTTCTTTGGAAATTAATGGAGAGACCATGCGTGTAGTCAGAAAAGTGACGCTGGGGTCCCGCTATGTGATAAAAGGAATTTCCATCTTTTGTACATTTAAATATTTTTATTGGAATTTTATAAATGTTTGATGACAAACCCCTTTAATTTCGTTTCCTCTTCTTCTAAAGAAATTTACACAGTAGGTTTACGCTTTTGTGAAATCATTGCATTTAAACCCATGAATTGCACCCCAATCACAAACACAATCCCTACGTTGCAACCTCAGTTGCACCTTTCAGTACAATTTTATAAAATTACTTATAGCAGTGTATTATTCTGCTATCTTTATGTAAAAGTACTTATTTTAGATTACTTCTATGGAAAACAGGAACGATGGATTTATGCGGCAATAAAAAAGTTAAGAGCTAATGGAATGCCAATACTTTAATAATAAAAAAATGTAATTAATAAAAAGCCCGGGAGGGAAAAATTTTTTTGGGAAAGACGATGTAGGTCAAAAAGTGAAAGTTTCCTCTGTAAATGCCGCAAGGCATTTTATAATATACTGAACTTGTTTATAGCTCACAAAAGCCCGGGAGCGCTGTGTGCCGCGTTCATTTTAGTGAAGATTAATGTGCTTTTTGGTTAATCAGAAGTAGTTATTGGTTTGTTCAATTGTAGCCTTGGAGGAAAAAGAAATTTGCTTTGAGGGAATAAAAAAGGATAAGAAGAGGGGAAACCAATTTGGTTATGTGACTAAGTGATCAGCTCTGCTATAGGCTCTTTTTTAAAGCAATCCTTATCATTTTTTTTTTTGCCTGAAAACCTAGACAGTGAATGTAAGAAATTTGTCTATGTTAAAAGTTTTCTGACTTTTGAAGGTGAAGCCTTTGCGCCTGCCTGTAGGTTACTTAATGCCTGACTAAGCTTCGTAAACTCCTTTAGAATCTGCTTAAAAGTCGAGGTACATTTCCAGTGTGATGCGAGAAAATCGCTCGAATCTCTCGATAATATCCGGTACTGCCGCCGGCATCGGGATTGGGTGTGCAGCTGCATAGAATACTTTCGCTGCAACTCCGGTCCCCGAATGGCGGCGCCCGGGTTTTGTACGAGAGACTCGGCGAGTTTTTGCATCAGATGCAAGTGTGACCTGGCCTAATATACGTGGGGGAAATAAGTATTTGATCCTTGCTGATTTTGTGTTTGTCCCTGACAAAGACATGAACAGTTTAAATTTTTAGGGTAGGTTAATTTTAACATTGGAGATAGAATATCAAAAATAAAATCCAGAAAATACATTCTTTTAAATTATAACATTTATTTGCATTTTGCAGTGAGAAATAAGTTTTGATCCCTACCACCCCTTAAGAGTTCTGGCTCCCCCAGCTAGTTAGCGTTCCAATCAATCTTACCCGCATTTAAGACAGCGTTTACATAGTCCCTTTATAAAAGACTTTGTCACCAGACTCAATTAACCAGTGGGGCTGTAACCTAACAGCTTGGGCAAAACAAAAAACTTTTTGGATTCAGGGGAAGACAAGACTGCACAAAGTGAATGGGTACAAAAACCTATGAAGGCGCGGGGGGTTAGAAGGAGACAATGTTGGTCATTAGTAAGAAGATGGAGAAAATAAAAAAATGGCTGTCAATCGACATCGAGTGGGGGCCCATGCAAAATTACCTGTGGGGTATCCTTGATCAAGTGGTAGGTGAGGAACAGCCTAAAAAACAGGGGGGAACTTGTAGTGATCTCAAGGCAGCTGGGACCACAGTCACTGAAAACCATTGGTAAACATTACGTTTTAAAAAGGTTTAAAAATCCTTCAGTGCCCACAAGGTCCCTGCTCAAGAGGCACTGTGAGGCCATTTGAAGTTTTATCAATGTCACCTGGTGAGTCTGGGAGTAGGGGAAGGTGCTCTGGTCAGTGAGACAAAATTTTGGGTCTTTGGCATTAACTCCACTCGCCGTGTTCGGAGGTAGAGAAATGCTGCCTTTGAACCCAAATGAGCCCGCCCACTGTCAAGCATGGAGGTGGAAAACATTATGTTTTGGGTTGTTTCTCTGTAGGCCAAGGACTACTTCACCGACAATGGGAGAATGGATGAAGCATGTACCATAAAATCCTGGTGACACCTTCTTCTGCCGGGTTTATTAAAATGGGTGTGGCTGTGTCTTCCGCAAGACAATGGCCAAAAACATGCAGCCAGGTACAAAGGAGTGGCTCAAAAAGAAATCATATTGGACATGGTGTGGCCTACCATCTCCAGACCTAATCCATAGAAAATTATGGAGAGATTGCTCTCCGGTTGCAAGCGACGCTCAAAAATCTTAAAAAATTTAGAGAGAGTGCAAAGAGGTGGTGAAATTTCCCCCTGACTGTGGCAACCTCTTCAACTACAAAAACGTATGACTGCTGTGCTTGCCACCGGGAAATTTTCCCCCGTATTAGTCTTGTTTGCCAGAAGGATCAAATATTATTTCTCACTCCCCAAAATGCAATAAAATTTATATAATTTATAAATTGTTTTTTGGATTTGTTTTTGTTTCTATCTCCTTATTTCCCCACTGTAGTAAAACTTGAGAATTGAGTATTGTAAAATAATAGGAGTGTATATTTTTTTTGCTTTTTATGCGCTATATATTCTGCAGCACTTTAATAATTATGAGCACTGCCTCATTGGGGCAACAATTTAAATTCTTATCGTTTGTTTTGGAAAGTGGGAGGAGGGGGCCTGGAGGAAACCCATGCAAACACAGGGGAAAAACAAACTCCTTCAAATGTTTTTGGTTGGATTTGAACCCGGACCCCAGGGCTGCAAAGAACAGTAATACCACTGAGCCATGTGCTGCCCCATACATAGAAAAGTGAAACAACTGAGCCAAATGCTGCCATACCTGAACAGTGAAACCATTTTGCCACCTTATGCTTCGGTGCTGAGGAGAGTTGGCAAAAACGGCAATACACCAGAGAGGTTGGAATCTTTGGATTGCAGTACCCGGGACTAACCACCACAAATAAAGGCCGTGGAGGTTCCCACGTTGGTCCCAGCACCTTTCACGCCTGAGAGATTACTACCCCTAAAGATAGAAAGGGAAAGCTATCTCCCCGGGGCAGATCCCCAAAGAACATAGGAAGCCCCCCCAAAAATGTAATGGCGGTTGAAAGAGGAAATACAGACCAGACAGAAAATGTATTAGCAAACCCTGGGGCCCAATCGCCTAGACAGAAAAGGTTAGAAGGATACTCACTGCAATCCAAAAAAAACCATAAAAAATGCCACCCCTAATGATTGCAAAAAACCCGAGTTCAACGACCTCTCCACCTAAATCGTTCTTGGTGTAACAAAACTAAGGCCCCAGCCACTGAAAAAAATGGAAAAGGCAAAATGAACAAAAAACAATGGCTTTCCCGAGGAATGAGAGGAGCCCAAGCCCCCGGGGGGTGGGGGGGAACCTGGCTACCTACAAATCCAGAGAAATAAACAAATGGTAAAGAAAAAAAACAAAAACAGAAAATATCTGAAAGCAGAAGAAGAGGCAAGGAAATCAGCGCTTCAAGGAACCGGAACACAGTTGAGACAAGAAAAATTGATCACCGGCAACCTGATGGGGGGGAACCTCCTTATATCAGCCGTCTGTGATCCTGATTCAATCCTCACTGAATGGTTCAGATGTTTGTAACCCCCAGAGGGAGCTTCTGCTCAGAATTATTTCCAAAACATGCCAACGCCACCGTTGCCCTATAGATAAAACTGTGTAACCCCTAAGCACTGTGATGCCATATACATAGAACAGTGATAACCACTGAGCCACCCTGCTGCCCCTATAATAGACGTGATAACCCTGATTCACCGTGTTTTCCTATGCTAAAAAAGTGTGACCACTGAGCCATCATGCTGCCCCCATAAATAAACAGTGATGTAACCATTGATACCCCGTACTTCCTACATAGAACAGTCTAACCCTGAGCCACCCTACTGCCCTTTTTATAAAAGAGTGTAACCACTGAGCCCCGTGATGCCCTATACAAGAAACAGTGATAACATGGCCACCTGTGCCCTATACATAGAACGTGATAAAACCCCTGGCCCGTGTGCCCATGCATGAAAAGTGCGACCCTGAGCATCTTGCTGCCCTTAATGAACAGTGTAACCTTGTTTTACTGGCTTTCCTTACATTAAAACAGTGCTGACCACTGGCCCGTGTGCCCTATACATTCAACAGTGATAAACTGAGCCATCTGTGTCTATCATCATCAGTGCTGTTGGCGCGGTTATCAAATACCTCCAAGCGTGTGAAACAGAACTTGTTTATTAGGAAAAAACAGGAAAAATTTTTAAGCTTAAAGATAGGAATAAATATTTGTGTGTCTCTATCTGGCAAATCTAAAGAGGTGCTTTCTCATCAAGATACAGGAAACAGGAAATACAGTCCATGTTCTCCCTGTGTGAGCCTTGGGAGGTTTTTTTGTTCTAACTGTATAACAGATCCAATCTAGCAATAAACACATAGACGGAAAAGGAGAACAAAACTTTTCCAAACCCCCAAACACAACAATATATCTGATATTTCCCCATTGCGGTTCTAAAGGGTCCACAAATTTGGCTCTTGATAATGGTTTTGTCTTTCCCTTGCTTCATCTTGTCACTCCAATAAAAAACTGGTACAAGTTCACGGTCACGTAAGTGGTGATTTTTTTAAATCATGTGTGTAGACATGGCGATTTGCCTCGGGAGGGTCGAGTCGGGTTTGGCCACCGGACTTTTCCAAAGGAGTCGACCGAAACGGCCCCAAGTTTCGGAAAAGCGGGGTCCGACTGAAAACTAAAACCGACCCAATGCAAGTCAATGGGGAAGAAAGTCGGCATCAGTGGAGGCAGAAACACACCTCGTGCCCATTTCAATGCCAACGAATCAATTCTTATTGCTTAAGCTTGTAACCTTATTTACTTTTTAATAATTTTTAAGCATTGAAAACTGGGGGTTTATTGGGCTAAGTTTGGGGGGTTGCGGGCTGGCTCGGTTTTCGTGGGCCCGGGTGAAGAGTTCGTGGGCCCGTTAATTTTTTAACCACAATTCATGATGCTGATACGGCAGAGAAATTTTTGGTATATTTCATGCCAAATATTCACTTCTTACATTACATGGTGATTTCATTGTAATTCTTATTTGCTCCAAAACAGGAAGTATAGTCCCTTACAGTATTAGGGGGCACCACTAGTGCGCCATACAGAATGGGTCCATATATGTCATCAGAATAGGCCCCATATGTGCTCCTATGTCCCTCCACCAAAAAGGGGCCCCTATATTTCCCCCAAAAATTTAATGAACCCCATATGATGTTAGTATTGATGGGCCCCATATATGATTGATGCTCCAGTGTATGATGAGCCCCATATAATTCACAAATATAATGGTTCCATATATTAATGTCCTTATATAGGGGACCCAGTGATGCTCCTATATAATGTGCCCCATATGATGCGCCATTTTAATGGGCCCCATATGATGCTCCAGTGTAGATGGGCCCCTTTATAATGCTCAAGTGTATGATGGGCCCATATATATTTCAGTGTATAATGTCCCCATTATTGCCCCCAAACATTAAAAAAAATGAAATACTCTCCTCCCCTGGGCCTGCTTTACTTGGACTCTCAGCGTTGCCATCTTCCAGCTCTCTGCACTGTGATGTTCAGGCGAGGGCGACAGACGTGAGTATCGCGCTGTTGATGAAATTTCCCGTCGGAAACGCGGAAGAGTCACAGTGGTGAAGAGAGAGAGGTAAGTATTGCAAGGGGGGGCCCCGAGCAAGCAGAGGGGGCACACTCGTGGGCCCGGACCTGGCCGGGCCTTCATAGTACGCCGGGTCTTGTGGGAGTGGGGGCCCCCAAATGCTCAGGGCCCGGGCACTTGTCGGGTGTGACATGGTGCTGAGTCGGGAAAAAAAAGTGGGGGGGGCAGCCAAGTTAGGCAGGTGGAAAAACTGGCATTGTTGAGGTGTAGGCTGGCGTTCAGCAGCTGAAATGGGGAATTGGGGGAAGTCGGAGGAAGAGGAGGACAAAGCGGCCATTGAACCAGTGTAACGTTTTTCCGTGCGTTCGCAGTGTCAAAATCTAACAAGGGTGAGGGTTTTTGTGGGCTTAAATACTTGTTTGGAAAGGTTTTAGATGTACCCCACAGGGGAAAATGTTTGTCAGCCCCAAAAAAACTCAGTGTATGGCCATTACCAGTCTAGGAAAACCCTTTTTAATGGGACATTTTTTTTTTATAAAGGCCCTCCTCCAGTTTCTTCAAGGGGGAATTGGGGTTATTGGGTTGCATATGGCAGCAGGGGAGACCTTGCAGTGTGAAAAGGAAATACAATGGGGTCCAAAATGAATAATGTGAAGTGGATTTCCTGTTTCCCATCCAGTATGTGGGTTCAAAGGCTTATCGGGGTGTTTTTGACTTGGTGCAGGGCAAGTTGCAGTCTGCATACGAAAAAATGGGAGTACAATTAAAAATGTGAAGTGGATTTTCCTGTTTCCTCCAGTACGTGCTTTTTGGGGTGATGTAACTTTGGGGAAGCACGCCTTGATTCAATGCAAATTTTTTCTGGAAGCCCCTGTACCTCTAGTGAAAAGGGTATTATGGTGTTCGAAAATTTTTGGCAGACATACACTACTGCATAGGCAAAAACATTTGGGTTTTCCCACTGTTTATTAAAGGCAAAAGAGTTTTAAACCGTTTGTTTCCCTGGTAAAAAATAGGCTTTGTGATTTTTGGTCTCTCTTCCAAAAGAAACAAGTGTGTCTGTTATGTGCACACACCCTGGCCTGCTAGGGTTGTTAAATGTTAATGATATTTCCAAAGTAAGCTTTTTTTTTGGTTTTAAAAGCAAGGAAATTTTTAAAAAAACTTTTCAAAAACGCTGCATCTGAACATCCCAAGGGGGGGAAAAAATTGGTTGGGGTTAATTATTTTCCTTTTTTTAACAAGTCATTCCCTGGAAAGGAAGCCCCTTTATAATTTTCCGCAAAATCTTTTTTGGTTTCTTTTGGGGTTTTTTTTCTGGTGCATTTTAAAAAATGGCATGAAACTTGCAACTTGTTTAAAGCTGTGAATAGGAGTCGAAAAGTTCCCCCGGAAAAAACCCCATGATGTCCCCTTTCTTTTGCTGTGTTTTAATCATTTAAAATTTTTTAGACCTTAAAAAAAGGTCCCCGTGGGGATTGCCAAAAAAAAGCTGGTTTTCCCCCAGACTTACATTGGATCATTGTTCTGTCGATACCCAAAGTTTTCCCTTTTCTGCCTAAATAACGAGCCCCCAAAAATTTTTTTTTTCTGCCCATTATTCTTCCCTTCAATTTCCGGGGTGGTAGTTTGGTTATGAGTCTTACCTGAGAAATTGCAGGATGGTGCTGTGGCTCTCTCTGTTGCTCTGTGTGCTTTTGCTCGGGGCTTCTGTTGGGGTTTTTTTGGGGGTTTGGGTAACTTGGGCCAAAATCTGTTGGCAGGGGTTTTTTTCACAATCCCCCAAAGCGTGGACAAAAGTTCTTTATTCAAGAAAAAATCAGGAACAATATAGATACTTAAAGATCAGGAATAAATCTTTTTTGTGCCCCATTTGCAGCTTACAGCAGGTGTTCTCCAACAAGACCGGGGAAAAACGGAAATACAGTCACATGCTTCCCTGTGTAAAACCTCTGTATTTTTTTTTTTTATTTTTTCACCTAAAATCTAGCAACTAAAAAATATGGGAAATGGAGTTGTTGCAGAAATTTACCAACAAGTGTCCCCCTGAGCCCCATGCTGCTCTTACTTGAAAGTGTAACCCGGGGCCCATCATGCTCCCCTTTTACATCTGTAGAACTGAAAACCCATGAGCCCCGTCTGCTTTACATTGTAAAATGTAACACTGATCCCGTGCTGCTCTTTACATAGAACAGTGATAACATGCCACCGTGCGCCTATCGAACGTAAAAACCACTGAGCCATCATGCTGCCCCATTGTTGAACTTTTTTTTGATCAAAAAAGAGTAAAATTTCCCTGCGAAAGTATCCCCAATCGGTAGTCCCAACTTTGGTTCCCTGTATTTGCTGCAGCAAAAAAATGATGGGGGCCCCGGGGGTAGGACCAACCCCTGCATGGGAAAAAATATAAAAAAAATGCACAGAAAAGAGGGAGCCCCCCCTTTTATAAAAAAAGTACAAAATACAAGGGGCAGGATCATCAAAAAAAAGCTGGATCACTTTTGGAAAAGTGCTTGTGGGGGTTGCTTTAACTGTGGCATTAACTCCTTCCCAACCATGCGAAAGTAGGCGTTGAAAACCTGTGCCTTCCGGACAATGATGCCTTTTGGGGGTCTGGTTAAATCTTTTTCCTGTGGGTGGGTGAGGGGGGTCACAAAAAGTACCCGACCCGCAGGAAAAAGTTTTTGGAAAAAACAAGGGGGGGTGGCTAAAAACCCATGGCTACCTCGTTGTTGGTGTTAAAAGTGAAACCTAATCAGAGCGATTTGAAAAATTTCCCAAAAAAATTTTTTTGGGGAAAATTTTCATCCACCCTGGCCCTGCTGCTTAGTTGCCATGGTCGAGACGAGTCCGACTCCCCCCAAACGGCGGGCGGCGTTGGCCCCCCCCCCGTTTTATGGCGGCGTCGGTCGCCCCCCTTTACTTCTGCTCCCCCCTCTTTATTCCGTCCCCCCAGGACCCCCGGAAAAACCCCCAGTCCCTCCGGCGTCTCCGCCTTCCCCAAAGGCGGGGGGCGCAGTGCGCCGCGAAGGAGATTCATTAATTTTTTTAAAGTTTTTTTTATCCTGTGATCAAAATAAAAAAACAGTAATAACCCCCCCCTTTTTTACCTGGTGGGGGAAAAAAAAAAAAAAAGAAAAATTTTTTTTTCCATTGGGTTAGGGGTTTTGGTTTGGTTAGCTTTGGGGGTTGGATGCACTAGGGTTTTGGGTTGCTTAGGGTTAGGGGTTTTTGGGGGTATTTGGGGGTTGGTATTGGGTTGGGGGTTAATTTGGGTTGGGTCGGAATTAGGGTTCGGGTTAGAATAGGTTGGGTTTGAATTAGGGGGTTGTGATTAGGGGGTTGGGGGAGGGTTTTGGGATCTTTCCGATTCCCCAAAATTCGGATTGGATGGGGTCGCGATATCACAAAATATGGCGAACCCCATACCGATCCCCGGGAAACCTGTAAGTCTATGGGACAAAATACGAAATTAAAAAAACCCCCCTTCTTGCCTTGTGGTTAATTGTAAAAAAAGGGGGAAAAAAAAAGAGTAATGTAGAATGTATTGGGGGTGGTTGAGGGCATTAAGCTAGATGTTTTAACCCAACCATGGGGAAACATTAATAATTTTTTTTTTAAAGACGTTCGGTTGACGAAAAATTGAAAATGTTGTTTTAACGTTTTTTTTTTTATTTTGGCAAATTGTATATTTACAACTTCCTGTCTTCACCCCCTTTTAACTTTTCCACACTTTCTCTTATAAAATTCGCAGCATATCTTTTCATCTAATTTTTTTCTTTCACTTCTTTTTTTTTTAAACTTTTGTTTTTATCTTTTTTTTTAAATTATCTTTTTGTTCTTATTAAACTATTTTTTTTCTTCATATTCAAATTCTTCTCTTCTTCCTCTTTATCCTTATAATTTTATTTTTCAGGAACCCCCCTTGTATCGTAAAAGTATGTTTTTTTTCCCCCCTTTGCTGTCACAAAGATTTAAAAATTTCAACAGTTTTGCCTGTTCAGTTTAGGCGCAGCGGGGATTTTCCGGGGGGCCCACGAGGAGGAACGGACTCCCCCATCCTGCTTAGTCTTTTTGCTTATAATTTACAGATTATTTTGTTCTTCTTTTTTTCTTTTTTTAGTTTTCTGCTTTTGTCTTTTGCTTATTGTTCTTCTGTCTCTTTTGTTCTTAAACCCTGTCCAAAAACTTGTGGCAATTGACATTCAATAAAAATTTTAAAAAAAATTAACCCCCGGGAATATCTCCATGGAGTAAAGTAAAGGAATAGAAAAATTTTTTTTAAAAAAATTTTTATTTTTTTTGAAAATATTAAAAAAAATTTTTTTAAAATGAAAATGAAAAACGGGGTTTTCCCAAAAAAATTTTAAAAAGAGATCGGGGTTAGAGATGAATTACCCAAATGTTAAAAATGTGTAAATATGGATGCTAAAATTTTATGTATTTAATAGAATCTAATGCAATTCAGCAACAAGGGGGAAAAAAAAGGAAAATTTTTTTTAAAAAAAGGTTAGCCCCTTTGGTTAGGTGTATATGGAAAAAAACAAAGAGGCATTGTCCGACTTGTGCCTTCATTAGTATTGGAAAAATCTGATACTTGCAAAAAAATAAAATGTTTTTAGCTGCAAAAGTATTGTAAGGATGTCACCCTAAATAAGGTGCTACCAAAATGCAAGCATTTCTTATGGGAAAAAAAGCATAAAAAAAGAGTTGCCGCATAACCCCCTGGACATACAAAATATGCACAAAAAAACCCATACATATCATGGAACCATGAGGTCTCCGCTGAGACAAGAAAAAACTGGGAAAAAATGTGTAAAGTACTATTATAACCGACCCCCAAAAAAGTGGAGGTGCTAGGGGACGAATGCAGGGAAAAAAGTTCGCAGGGCTCACCCCGCGCCGCGGGCACCGTTTCGTGATTGCTTCCCCGGGACGTGACAGTGTGTGGGGGGGTTTTTGGGGAGGGTTTTATATACGGGATGCGCTGATATGGGGTGTTGGCCGTGAATGTGCAGCTGGCCCCCGGGCGGGCGGTTTTAAGGGAGTGTTCCCCCAGTAACAGTATTCGGTTTTGGCTCTGTGCTCCGCCAGCGTAGATTCGCGCGGTCCTTTTGAGCGCCCCGTAAGTACAAAGGGGTCACGTCTTGCCGCGGCAAGGACGCAAAGGCAAAAAATAAAAATTGATTTGATGTCGTATATGCGATGGTTGGAATCTAGAAAAATGTTTAAAAATCATAGCAGTTCTGGTGGTTTTAAGGGAGGGCTACGACTTCCGGACCTAAAAAAAAAGAAGAAAAATTGATAATTTTTAAAAATAAAAAAAAAATAATTTAAAAGCAGCTTATGAAGGAAAAGGGGTGGAAAAAATTGAAAGGAAAAAAAATTTTAAAAATAAAAATTAAAAAATAAATATTAATAATAAAAAAAAAAGGGAAGAAAAAAACAAAAAGGGGGGGAGCGTGTGGGGAAAATCTAAAACTAATTAAATTGCAGGACAGTGAAAAAAATGGACTATGCCTCTTGGGGTTGAAATGCCAATACCGTGTTAAAATTTCCAATACCAAAAGAAAAAACATAAGTATGTCAAACCTACGGAAAATTTTTAAATTTTAATTTTTTTTTTTTTTTTTTTTTTTTTGTTTGTTCCATTTATAAAAAACACTTTATTTATTTTATATATTTCCGGAAAGTTCACGGCTATATTTATTATAAAATTTTTCTTCTTTTTTTTTTTGCCGCTTATTTAATAGGGGATGTTTGCATGTTATTTTGGTTTTTTTTTATTTGATTTTTTTGGTAAACTTGCCCTTTTTTTAAAAAAAATTTTTTTTTCCCAATAGTGTTGTTTAATCCTCTTTGGTTATGATGAAGGGGATTAATTATTCACATCCAAAATTTTTTTAAGAGGGTATTGGTTCTTTTAACCGGTTTGGGCTTTTTTAACCCAGAGGCTTTGTTTTTTTCCCTGCCCCCCTTGAAAGGTCTAGCATTTCCCTCCACGTCTCTCCCCCCCTTTTTTGTTTTTTTTCCTTTTCTTATTTATTCATTTTTTTATTTTTTTTTTTTTTTTCTTTTTTATTCTTTCCCCTTTTCCTTTCCATACTAATTGTGCTTATTTATTTTTTTTAGTTTTTATTTTTATTTTATTATTCTTTTTTTCATTCTTTTTTTTGTTTGGTTGGAAAATCTGTATGCCTTTTTTCTTCACCCCGTACTGACTATGATTTTTTTCATTTTTCTAGTTTTCCTTCGATGCGCTTTTTGGGGGGGACATTCAATTTTTATCATTATTTTTGCCTTTTGCGCCTGTGCGCGCGTGCAAGGAGCGCGTTTTTCCTTTTTATTAGGGGGCCCCTAAAGTGCCCCCCAGCGAATCTTTTCGCTGGCGGAGCACGAGCGCGAAAGGAAATAGCGTTACTAGGGGACGCGCCCTTTGCCCCGCGCCGACCGGCCCCGCTGCGCTAAAAAAAGGCCAACACCCCCTTTCAGCGCTTCCCCTATTAACCTCTCAACACCCCCCACCCTGTCCGCCCCCGGAAGAACTTTCAGCAAAACGGTGCCCCGGGGGGGTGGGATTAGACCCTGCTGAACTTTCCCCTGCTTTTCCCCCCCTGCCCCTCCCTTTTGTGGGTCGGTTTTTTGTAAGTACTTTGACACTTTTTCCCCGTTTCTGCTTGTTCAAGGTGAGGACTTCTTGGGTTTCCTGTTTTTTGGGGTTTTTATGTGATATTTTTTTTGTCCGGGTTTGCAGGAAAAACTCTTTTTTTATGTTTTTTCCCCATAAGAAAGTTGTTTGGGATGCACTCTTTATTTGGGTGACAGCCCCTTTAAAAATTTTTAGCGCTTGAAACATTGTGAGTTTTTTTTGCAAATATCAGGGGGTTCCCCCTATATTTTTAAGGCCAAAAATCTGGCTAATGCCTCTTTGTTTTTCCCAAAAAACGTGCTTTTTCAAAGGTCTAACCTTTTCTAAAGGAATTTTTCTATTTTTTTGCACCTATGTGCTGAATGCATTGATTATTAAAAAAAGATATATTTTGATCCATTTTACCACTTTGATTTGTGATTTCGATCTCTAATCCCGATTCTTTTTTTAAATTTTTGGAAAAACCTGTATTTTCATGTTCTTTTTTAAAAATTTTAAAAATTTTTAAAAAAAAAAATAATTTAGAAAAAAAATTTTTCTGTATCTTTAGTTTGTCTTAACCTTCTTTGTTGTGGTGTTCTTTTCTGGGAATCTTTTATTTCCTTTTGTGATGGTGTTCAGGTGGTTGGCTTGTGTCGTCGTCCTTGGGGTTGTACTTTTCGGGGTGGTCTTTACGGTTGTCTACTTCCCGGGAAAAGCTGATGTTATGGAACCCGGGGGGGATCAGAGGGGAAAGAGACAGGGAAGTAACGAGGACCAGTGCTGTGCTGGAACCGGGGGGCAGCAAAAGGGAAAAAAGGAAAAGGGCCAACGGGGCCCCGTGAGTTATGGGAAGGTTACTAAGCAGGAGGCCCCTTGTGCTCAAAGATACCAAGGACCAGCAGAGTTGCTGGAACTCGGATCCGAACTGGAGGCCCGGGGGCAAAGGCACTGGGAGAACAGTTGACGTTACTGGAACCGGAGGGTTGCAGGGGTAAAGCCCCAATGCAAGTAAGAGGACCGCTGACTGTGGGGAAACCCCGGAGGGGCAGCGGGGAAAAAAAAAGGCCAATGGCACCCGGGGCCCCAGTGGTTACTGGGACAGGTTAAAGAGAGGTACCTGTGCTCAAAGCTCCAAGGACAGAGAGTTGCGGAAACCCCGGACCCCAAAGGGGAGGCACGGGCCAAAGGCCTGCGGAGAACCGTTAGGGGGGGGGAAAAACCGGGGGGGTACAAAAGGCCCCCCTGAAAAGTAAGTTGAGGGGAAAGTGCCGAAGTACGAATCACACAGTCCTACAGGGGTGTTGCCTTTTTTGTACAAAAAAAAGGACTTTATTTGTTTTTCCCCCGCACACATAGGAATCATTAAATGCAGGCCCATAGAGTCGGCTAACCGAATGAAACGCGGAAAACTTTTTGGAGGTAATTAACTTTTACATGCAGTAAACGTGTGTGGAAAAAAGTGGGCGGAGTCAGTACCGGCCAATTATTTGAGCAAAAAATCGGGGGTGGACCCCCGGGATGGGGGAGGACGGGGGGGGGCGCTTTATTTTTGGGGGTACCACAGGGGAAAACTGACATTATAACCCCCCGTAACACAGGAGCAAGTGTTGACTGTGCTAAAGCATTTTCCCAGCGTTTCCTTTATTGACTTTGTAGGAGGTCGGGTACCCCCTGCTGCGGGAAGAAAAAAAATTTGGGAAACGTTGTTGTTGGTGGCACCAAAAGCACGACTTAAAAATTTCTTCACTCTCCTCGGAACACGCCGTTGGCAACCATCTGTCTCTTCACCCTGCCAAATTCCCCCGCAGTAGCAGTTTGTCGGATCAGCTGAGTCTCTGTTCTGTTCTCGAATCTTTTGGTTGCAAACGGGGGCCCACCAAGCAGTTTGGATTGTGAAAAGGGGAGTTGCAGTGTGCGCAACAGCTTTTGTCTCTCGAATAAAAAGGAGGTGAGCAGTGCCCATGCTCAGACACCCCGAAAAGCATCTGATGTGTTTAGATCAGGGGCCAGTTTTGTTAGCTGGTGGGCCCCACCACCAACAGCGAAAAATTTTGGAAGAGGGTAGGGGATGTGAGGCCAAGTCCAACATGGCGTGAGGAACGGAAGGTGGGGGAAAGCTCTGGGGAAGAGTTGCCCCAAGGTACAAAAGGAGGGGGTTGGCTGCGGGGGTTGCTGTAGCCCCCATTTGGGACCTGTTCGGGCGTTCTTTCCAAAAAATCAAAACGGGCGCTCCGGGCTTGCATGCGTGGTTTTTTTGCCCACTTGCAGATGATATTTTTTGTGAAATGAAATGTGGAATCTAAAGTAAAAATAGGTTTAAAATGTCGTAAGTCAATCCCCTATATTATTTTATTATAGATTTTTTGCGCCTTTTTTCCATGGCGTTTTTCATGTGAAGAGGGGCAAAAATAGACAATTACAGTAAACATGAGCAATGCAAGGCACAAAAATTTCAGAAGGAGAGAGGCCCCGCGGGGCTCACATTTACGGGGTGGTTGGGATACCTAGGGAGGGAAGGCTGATCTGTGGTGGTTCGTAGATGAGATCATTGGGTTGTGGCTTTTGGAAAAGGGAGAAATATGTGCAAACTTGGGTACAAGCAGTAGTTGAGAAAAAGACACATGGAGATGTGGGCCCCAACCCCACAGCAGCCCCCATTTTAAAAGGGTTCGGGCCTTTCCCCCCGTGCAACGCGGGTTGGCTTTTAAGGATCGACTGAAAAACCTCGGTCAATGTTGCCCCGGACAAAGTGTTATTCCCCCACGCAGAATTCCCCCGTATCCTCAAAAACCCCCGGCCCACAAAAAAAGCCATCGGGCCCCCGGAGGGGATAAAAACGCCTTCTGGGAAAACCCTCCACGAGACGGCTTAAAAGTGGCATTGCAAAATCCTTCCCTTAAATGCTGTATTCGGCGGTGGGATGACAGTTTCCGTAACTTAATGGTTTGGGGAGTCCCACAATAAATGTGCAACCCGATTTTTTTTAGCAGGCAAGCTGCCCCGGTCGCAAGATGTTGCGTGAAAATAAACATCGTACTAAACTTCGTAGTGCAATGCCCCCTGACCACCGTGCGTGGACCAGTACCCTGGCCGGGACGCCTTTCCCCCCCATTGGGAAAATGTTTTGTGGGGGTACGATCTTGCGAGGGCCCGTAGTGTTCCCAACTCCAAGGATTGCAGGAATCAAGTTGTACACATTGACTTCCCTACCCCCGTTCCCCGAAACATTGTGCAGGAGCCGTCACGGTCTCCCTCACATGGACAGTAAAGCTTAAAATAAAAATATAACTTTATTTATAGCGCAAAACAGATTCCCCGCGTTTTTAAATTAAAAGTTTCAGAACAAAGTTATAAGTAACACGTTAAGAAAAAAAAATTTAAAAAAGAAGCCCCCCGTTTTGAGGCTTACAATTTACAAGAGGTGGGGGAGTCAAAGCAGGTGTTTTTTTACTGGTCTTTTCAAGTGGCCCCCGTTTTTTTTAGGGAGTGGGGATGGATGGAGTAGGAATGGGTAAACACACACACTTACCATAGAATGACTTTGGGCTGGGGTCCTTTTATGACCCCTACTTGAGGGGGAGGGGCAAAAAAGATGATGGTGTGGACTCAAAAGGGAAGGAGTGAGGGAATTGGGGGGATGAGGGGAAAATGCATTGTGGGGCAGGGTATCCCGACCCCCCCCCCCCCATGTTTTTGGGGTTCGGGGAATGTAAAAAAATAAAAACCCCCTGGGGAAAGGAGGAGGGGGAACCTTTTCAAATCCGATGGTTTCAGTCAGGGCCAAAGATGAAGGAAATTGTTCAAAAGAGTTGTGCAGGAGGTTAGTTGTTGCTGCAGGCCGGGGGTTCCCCGGGGCATGTTAAAAAAGAGATGAGGGAGTGCTTTTTTTATTAATAAGATTATTTGGTTTCGATATGAGGTGGGTAGGGATTGGGGTTGGGGGTGGTGGCCCCGGGTTGGGGGAGATGCCCCCCGAAATCAATAGGGGTAGGAAGATAAAGAGCAGGTGTTTTTGGGTTGTAAAAATTTGGTTTTTTAGTGTGTGTTTCGGCTGTGGGCTGAGGTTTTAGGGGAAAGGGATGAGGAGGGAATGTTTTGGGGGGGAATAGGGGGGGTCGTGTTGGTCGTGGAGGGGGGTGGGGGGTTTTTTGGAAAAGGAAGGGGGGAAACGGGGTACAGTTAAAATTTTTAATTAAAAAAATACATAAAAAGAAAAAATATTAAAATAAAAGTAAAATTATTTTTAAAACATGCAGAGGTTTTTTAATATAATAATAAGGGGGTTTGATAAACTAATTTTATGAAAAAATTTTGTTCAGGATTAAAAATTTAGCAAAGTGTGGCTACCTTTTCCAGCCCTGGTTACTGCCATGAAAAATGCGTTTATCAATGCTGTCTTTATGTGCTTTGCTTTCTGTGTGGTGCACCCCAAATGCACCCCAAAACTTTTCGTTGCGACGTTTTAGACGCCGGGGAAACGCAAAAAGGGGTCCTGAAAAATTTTTAATTTTTCCTGGGAATCGAAGCCACAGGGCGGGGGTCTGGAAGCCGAAGCGGAGGCGGTGGGTTTTTTTCAGCGAATCTCCGCTGGTTTTGGGTGTGTACAATGGCGAAAAATGGTGGAGCTCTGGGCCCCTTTTAACCCATCCCTTCCTGTCTGGCCATGTGTCAAAATTTGGGCGTGCAAATTTTTTGGGGATTACGGTTTTGATGCATGTGCCAAGGCCCCCTACGTGCGCTCCTTGCGAGTTCCCCCATGGAGATCGCGCTTGGGCCTGCAACTTGTTTGTCTTCCTGAAATGTCATATGTGAGTCCCAGGTGGAATTCCACGTTTTATTGTTGGAGCGGTTTTTGGGGCAGCAGCAGCTTTGGGTTCAGCTGCATCAGAGCAATCAACTCGAATTTGGCGTTTCACTTCCATACTGAGTGGGGGGCTATAAAAAAATAATAATCTTTATTTATTTAGCGCCAAAGTTCGCGCGCTTTACAGTTTAAAAGTTTCGAACAAAAGTCTAAGTAACAAAAATTAAAAAATTTAAAAATTAAAGCAATTTTAAAACCCGGGCCCCGCTGTGAGGCTTAAATCTACAAAAAAGGGGGGGGCTACAAAAACAGGTGTTTTATCTGGGGTATTTACAATGTGGTCCAGGGGCCTTTTGGGAGTGAGGGTGGATGGTTTGGGATAGTGAAAAGGGGTCAACAACACCACACCCACAACATAGATGATTTGATTGTGAAAATTAGGGCTCTGAACAAAAAATGTTTGAGGGGGCGCCTGAAAAACCCTGCAAAATTTCGGATTTAATTTCTTGGGGTACAGCATTTAGAGGATTGGCGCCGGCGGGGAATCTGGGGGGGGTTTTGGGGGGACGGATTAGTGCGGGTTTTTCCCCAAAGGCGTTTGCGGCGAGCAGTCGGTTAGGGTTTATGAAATAGGGAGGAGATGTGGGGGGTGCTGCATGTGGAGAGTTTGTGGGTGGAACGTTTTGAATTTTGGTCAATGGATGGGCAGCCGTGTAAGTACTGGCGAAAAGGGCTTTGAAGGCATCTGCCACGTTTTTTGTGGTTTTTTGAGTCAAAGCGGTTTCGAGTGAGTGATGATGTCGCCCGAGTCCCCCTTATTGCCTGCTGAAAAAACATGCAGCACTAAAGGGGGAGGTTTTTTGGAAAAGGTGGAGGTGGGAGTCACAAATTCCCCCACTTATGTACGTCAGGCAATTGGTTCCCCAAAAGGGGGGCGGGCTCATTGTGGGAGGGGGGAGGAGTCAATGGAGGAGGGAAACATACTCCGAGGGTGTACACAACGCTCTAGTCGTTTGTAGAGCGGGGTGGGGGGAGGAGCAGGGATGACCCTTGAGGGGCAGCGTT
>JARQOD010010693.1:0-26306 GCA_033576555.1 Oophaga sylvatica | reverse complement strand
CCGGGGTGGGGGAAATGTACGCCCCCGGCCAGGGGGTACGGTCCACCATCGGTGGTCAGGGGACCTTGCCTGACGGCGTTTAGTACCATGTTTAATTTTCCCTCAACATGCTTTTGCAGACCAGGGACGGCTTGCCTGCTGAAAAAAAAT
Organism: Oophaga sylvatica; assembly: GCA_033576555.1. Lineage (NCBI taxonomy): Eukaryota > Metazoa > Chordata > Amphibia > Anura > Dendrobatidae > Oophaga > Oophaga sylvatica. The sequence goes on along the minus strand of JARQOD010010693.1, from coordinate 26,156 downwards.
CGGCTGGGCAAAATTGTAATTGTGGGACTGCCAATGCCATTAAGTTTACGGAAACTGTCAGTCTCCACCAGCCTGAATGACAGCATTTCAAGGGACGGGAGTTTTGCAATGCCAGCATTCAGAGCCTGTGCTCGTGGATGGTTTGCCGAGTATGGCCGTCTTTTATCCCATGCCTGTGCTCCCGATGGCTGTTTGTGGCCTGGGAGTGTGAGATGACAGGGAACTTGCAGCTGTGGGTGGAATAACACGGGGTCTCTGGACAACGTGACAGAGGTTCTTCCATGGCGATCCTGTGAGGAAGTCGAACCAGCTGTGTGAGCGGATGAAGAGGCCCCAACACGAGCTGAAGATGTAGGTGCTGCTGTAGGTTGGCCTACATCTCCAGTGTGTCTTTGTAACTCAACCACGTGCTTTGACCGCACATGTTTCCACATATTGTGGTATTAAAGGTTACTGACACTTTTACCTCTTTTACTTTTTGATTACACAGCTTGCATTTGACATAGCAAATATCATCTGCAAGTGTGTCAAAAAAGGACCACGCAGTGCAAGTCCTGGGAGCGCCCGTTTTGGCTGTTGGAAGAGAACTGCTACCAACGGGTGCCAAACTGGAGGCTACAGGCAACCGAGTCTGCAGCCTACCTCTCCCTACTGTTTGGACCGTTGGGGCAATCTCTTCCTCAGAGCTGCTACCACCACCTTCCTGTTCCTCACGCCATGTTGGGTCTTGGACCTCATCATCTCCACTACCCTCTTCCAACACCTGCTGCTGTTGGGTGGTCTGGCCAGCACCATGCTCAACAGAAACTGGCAACTGAGTCTCATCATCATCAGATGCGTTCTGCGGTGTGCTGACCATCGGCACTGGCTCACCCGCCTCTTCACATTCAGAGAGACACAGCTGTTGCGCATCACTGCATACTGCCTCTTCTTCACATTCCAGAATGCTGCTTGGCTGGGCCCCTGTTTGTAAGCCAACAGATTCTGAGAACAGAAGCAGAGACTCAGCTGGCTCCAGTTCATAACTCTCTGACTGCCTGGGCAATTTGGCAGGCGGTGAAGAGACAGATGGTTGTTCAACAGTGCTGTGGTCCTGGAGGAGGTGGAAGCAATTGAAGTTGATGCATTGGCTGCCATCCAACCAACAACGGCTTCAATTTGTTCTTCCCGCAGCAGGGGGTTACGCTGAGCTCCTACAAAAGTGCGCATAAAGGAACGCTCACGGGGAAAACTGGTGGATGCTGTGTCACTGGGTGCGGCAGCAGCCACAGAATCCCCACGTCCTCTCCCTGCTGAAACTCCACGGCCACGACCACGTGCCTTACTCCCTGCCTTCTTCATCTTGGTAGATTGATAAAGAAAGTCAGAAAAGTTATAAGGCCTAAGTGTGGTTATTCCTCAGAGACTGCAGTGAACACTGCAGACAACTGTTCAGTAGCTGTGAAAGGCCCCTTTGTGTACTTCTATAGTGTTTGCAACCAATGTATTGTATACAGATGGAAGCGCGTCACACTAATAGATTAGATTTTTTTCAAATATAATGGAGCAGCACCAATTAGAGAAAAATGTGAAGGATGAGGCAGTGACACACGCTCAGCAGACTACAACCAGCAGTGGTTGAAGAACTAACTGGAGCGTATCTGCACTCAAAAAATGAAAAGCTCACAGACTGCAGTGAACACTGAAACACAACTGTTCACTATCTGTGAAAGGCTCCTTTCTGTACTTCTATAGTGTTTGCAACCAATGTATTGTATACGGATGGAAGGCGTCACACTAATAGATTAGATTTTTTTCAAATATAATGGAGCAGCACCAATTAGAGAAAAATGTGAAGGATGAGGCAGTGACACACGCTCAGCAGACTACAACCAGCAGTGGTTGAAGAACTAACTGGAGCGTGATCTGCACTCAAAAAATCAAAACCTCACAGACTGCAGTGAACACTGAAACACAACTATTCACTATCTGTGAAAGGCTCCTTTCTGTACTTCTATAGTGTTTGCAACCAATGTATTGTATACGGATGGAAGCGCGTCACACAAATAATTATTTTAATTAATGGAGCAGCTAGCAATTAAAGAAAAAAAAAAAGAGTTGGAGTGACACGTCAGAGACTACAACAGCGTGGTTGAGACAAACTGCAGCGTCACTGCACTCAAAATCAAAACCTTCACAGACTGCGTAAACAAACAGCAACTATTCAAAGGAAAGCTTTTTACTCAAGTGTTGCAACCAATGTATTGTATACGGATGGAAGCGCGTCACACTATAATTTCTATTGAATGGAGCAGCTAGAATTACACTAAAGAAAAAAAAAAAGAGTCTGTGAGTGACACGTGCAGATGCCTACAGACAGCGTTGGATGCAGAGCAAACTGCAGCGTCACCTGCACTCTCACACACACACCTTGCACAGAGCTGTTAAAACAACACTGCAAGGCAAAAGGAAGCTTTACACAGCGGTTGGTAAACTAGCCTGCCTAAAGCAAAGTACACAAAATCGCATCTCTAACTGTCCCTCAGAGTCAGCAGAGCAGCGTTCTGTCCCTAACTGAGTTCACAGCACAGTGACGCTAAAATGGCGGCGGCGCCTTTTATAGTGCATTCTGACATCATTTCAGCAGCCAATCACAGCCATGCCATTAGTTAAGATGACCGCAGCATTACAGGATGTGCCCACACTTCATAAGATTCCTCATTGGCTGACTAAAATCACATTGCCTCTCAAAGAATTATGGGAACTTCCGATTCGGTATACGATATTGAAAAAATATCGGAACTAAGTATCGGAATTCCGATACAGCGAATATCGGCCGATACCCGATACTTGCGGTATCGGAATGCTCAACACTACTCTTGATACAATCCTCCGTGGATAACCACGTTCCATGAATCTATCTGTCAGAAGGCGTGATTCAGATCTGAAATCCTCAGGTCTACTGCAATTCCGTTTAAGTCGTAGAAATTGTCCCTTCGGAATTCCCTTGCGAAGGTGTCCTGGGTGAAAACTTTCATAGTGTAAGAGGCTGTTGGTTGCAGTACTCTTATGGTAAAGGGTGGTAGATATCTTATTGCCTGGATAAATAGACACAAATCCAGAAACGTCACTGATCTATTAGAAAAATTAGAAGTCAGTTTAATATTCAAGGAATTCTCATTGAGTTCATTGACAAAACAATTGAATTGATCAAAGGACCCACGCCACACGATTATGATATCGTCAATGAAGCGATACCATTTGAGACATGGGTGTGAAAAGAAGAAAGATTCCGTACTATAGTCTCCTCCCACCACCCCATAAAGAGGTTGGCGTAGGAGGGGGCACATTTCGCCCCCATAGCAGTGCCAGATATCTGTCTATAGTAGGCACGATCGAAAACAAAATAATTCTTCTCCAGAACTACTGTAAGTAGTTCTAAAATAAACGCATCATGTCCCCTCTCCCCTGTTGAATTATGTTCCAGGAAGTAAGCAATGGCGGAAATACCTAGAGTGTGTCCAATATTAGTATATAACGCCTCCACATCCAACGTTGCCAAAGAAACATCTTCTGTCAGATTCAAATCATCTAGGAGTTCTATAAGATGTGTAGAGTCACGTAGATATGAGTCCAATCTATAGACAAGGGGTTGTAGAAAAAAATCAAGATATGCACAAGGTCTTTCATACAAACCCCCAACCCCTGAGACGATTGGGCGTCCAGGAGGCTGCGTCATCGACTTATGTACTTTGGGTAACATATAAAATGTTGGGACAACAGGATGTTTTGTAGTGAGAAAGTCAAGCTCTTTTTCATTTAGAATCCCCAACACATGTGCTTTAGACAAAAGTTTGTCTAGTTGGGACTTAAAGGTCTTAGTTGGGTCAGAAGGTAAAAGCTGATAATGCAAAGGATTGTTCAATTGACGTCTAGCCTCCAAGGAATATAGGTCCTTGGACCAAAGGACAATGTTTCCGCCCTTATCCGCCTCCTTGATTTCAAAGAGGTCATTGTTTTTCAGGCGGACTAGGGCTCGATTCTCATCCTTAGTTAGATTATTAAAACGATGTTTGTCAAGTCTGAGGTCCCGTATATCCCTACTAGTGGTGTCAAAGAATATTTGGATTGCCGGGAACAAAGAAAAAGATGGAGTGGCTACTGATGGCAATCTACCATTAAACCGCCTCCTACCTGGAGATTCTTCATTTTCTGTTAATAAATCCAAAAGGTCTGTCTCTCGTCATCTGGTACCATATCAACAAGTGATGGTTGATGGTATAGCATTTTAAATACCAGTTGCCTGCAGAAGAGATATAAGTCCTTTGTAAGCTCAAACTTATTAAGGCAATTCAAAGGCGAGAATGACAGACCTTTGGATAACAGACTTATATCAATAGGTGTAAGGACATAGGATGACAAGTTTATAATCCGTAACTCACCAAATTTAGAGACCAAGGCAGAAGGGACTTCTAATTGTGCTGAGTGCGTTTCCGGTTGCTGAACCGGGTCTCCCGTTTGGAACTGGGTGACCAAGTCCTGAAACCCCTGTTCCTTTTCCCCATATTTCTTAGATTTCCGTCTCCCCCTTCTGGGCCGCTTTCCTGATCGCTGGTGTCGGTGGATAAAAAATCACTAGAGGATTGATTTACCCCAGTAGTTTCACCATCCTGATGCGTTTATTTTAGAACTACTTACAGTAGTTCTGGAGAAGAATTATTTTGTTTTCGATCGTGCCTACTATAGACAGATATCTGGCACTGCTATGGGGCAAAATGTGCCCCCTCCTACGCCAACCTCTTTATGGGGTGGTGGGAGGAGACTATAGTACGGAATCTTTCTTCTTTTCGCACCCATGTCGCAAAATGTTATCGCTTCATTGACGATATCATAATCGTATGGCGTGGGTCCTTTGATCAATTCAATTGTTTTGTCAATGAACTCAATGAGAATTCCTTGAATATTAAACTGACTTCTAATTTTTCTAATAGATCAGTGACGTTTCTGGATTTGTGTCTATTTATCCAGGACAATAAGATATCTACCACCCTTTACCGTAAGAGTACTGCAACCAACAGCCTCTTACACTATGAAAGTTTTAACCCAGGACACCTTCGCAAGGGAATTCCGAAGGGACAATTTCTACGACTTAAACGGAATTGCAGTAGACCTGAGGATTTCAGATCTGAATCACGCCTTCTGACAGATAGATTCATGGAACGTGGTTATCCACGGAGGATTGTATCAAGAGCTTTCACACATGCGCATCAAATTTCCAGAACTGATGCTTTACAACCACGGGTAAGGACACCTCTACAAAAGGTTAACCTTATTACCCCCTTTAATAATCAATGGGGAGATATCTATCGGATTTTGCAAAAAATTGGGGTATTTTGAGGAGTGATTCCAAATTGGAACTCTTCATAGACAAAAACCCCAAAGTGGTTGCTAGAAGGGCACAAAATTTAAAAGACCATTTGACACATAGTCATTTTAAACGTGCCACAACCAGATTGAGGGTGGGCAATCCCAACAGAGGTTCATTTCCATGTGGAGGTTGCTCAGTATACCCCCTAATGATTGCCAGGAAGAACGTTACATTACAACATCTCTCCACACCTATTTGTCCTAAGGGTTTCTTTAATTGTCGTTTGCGAAATTTAATCTATGCCCTTATTTGTGGGTGTGAGAAACTCTATATAGGACAAACTACACAGGAATTGAGCCGCAGGGTACAACAACACCTCTCCAATATTGCTACTGCTGGAAGGGATAGATCTTTGGAGAGGCCTATTACTTCTGTTGCGGCGCATTTTTTGGATGTCCATGGGGGTTCTCACACCACTATGCGAGTTCTGGGACTTGAATGTGTTAAAACATCGATTAGAGGAGGAATGTTACAGATACCCTTTTAAGACAGGAGGCCAAATGGATTTATGACCTTGATAGCCTCTCACCAAGGGGCCTCAATGAGGAGCTTTTGTACACGGGGTTTTACAGGAAAACCTAAGTACTTATTGGACTTTTGTCTCCAGTTGGTCCTGTGTACATGTTTTTTACCCTCCTCTAATATCTGTTCCCCCCTTCCTTCTTTTCTCTCTCCCCTCCCTTCCCACCCCCTCCCCCCTTTTTTCCTTTCTCTTTCAGATCCTTCTATGGCCTTTGCTTATGGACGTGAATTTGGAATTACACTGATGAAGTTTTACTTCTGAAGAGTGACCTACCATCTTTCAACTATATTTCCTCTTATGGATTCAATCTATATGATTTGATATCAATATTTCTGTAATAGGTTGTTAATCAATGTTTGTGAAATGAATAATATCTTTCAATATGATAACTTATTGAGATTTTTCTATGGACAGAAATTTCTTTCAGATACCCTGAGGTGTAGTAGGACCAAGGGACCTTGGTCTTATTTATTCTGGGCTTTCCATAAACATGTTATGGTTTACCACGAGGATATATAGATAAAATGTGACATAAAACACCATGTTGTACCCTATATATACGCTAAGATATTGACGTCACTCTGTATTTTTGAGGTTACATGTCATTTTTCCATATTGCGTATACGCTTAGTTCTTGATGTACACATATGTTAATACATAGGATTCTATCACTGACTCATAGGGTTAAAGGGTAATGAGTCCTTATGCTGTTATAATGTTGTTATAATGTGTTTATAATCGTCATAAATAACGTCTGCATTTAATATTTTGCTTGACATTTGTTTCTATTTACGCCACCTTTACCTGGTATGTGACGCTGAATTTCTATCAATGCTGGATAACCACCACATCCAGCGATGTATTGTCATCACAGAGGCTTATGTCTTCTGTTCAGACATAGCGATATAAATTATGTCTTACATTGCGCATGCAATAATATTTTGAGATAAAAACACATATATTTCTTTCGATTTATGATTTTATTATGTGACCAACAAAATTACAGGACCATTGGATAACATGTGTGTGTAATTTGCTGTTGATCGTACTTGTGACGCTTATGTTGCTAGGTAACGATAGTTATTTATACACGTGTCTCCCTCTCATCGCCTCTTCCCTACGCATGGGATACTGAGCTTCTATTGTTGCTGGGCAACTGTTAGACCCAGTGACATATCGCTCGTACGTCATATCCTCTTCCACCCAGGAACACAACGCTAAGCCTCGTGCAGCACACGCCATGACTGTCTCAGCTGGTACGATAAGTACTGATTTATTCTCTCTGATACTATAAATAGATCGTTTGCCTTAGTTGAGATACACTTTGCCTTGAGAAAGACACACAGTGTCGGAACGCGTGGGTCCAGGTTTTCCACATGCCTGCATATTTTCTACCTTGGAAATATCCTCCTACACCTCACAGGGTATCTGAATAGGGTCTATTAGAGGTTTCCTTCTCCCTCTGTTTTTTTTCCTATGTTTAATCTTTTGGGCATTTGTTATTATTTGTTATTATTTGACTATTAGGGATTTGTTCCTCTTTTTGGAAACCTCCCCTGTGTTTGTGCATTTAATATACTTGTTTGGATCTTAGCAGGGGTTTGCATTGATTATTTAGGTATTTTACCATCAATATTGCACCTCTGTTCTCTTACATGCACATCTGCTAATCCTGTCTATGGATATCTAATTAATTTTGGCATGTGGTTATACCCTCTTTTTTGAGCATTTATCTCATTATTGTGGACTTCTTTTTTGTTTGTGTATGTTTCACAGTTGTGATTTTAATTGTTTTTAATTATGTGTGTTTACTATGGCTTGATTTCTAATAAACTTTATATAATTTGAATATATTTTTTGGTAGGTGATCCTTACCTTTTGGCTTGTGTCTTTTCTTCTGTTTTTTAACTGTCTGTTGCAATAGATTCAGCATTACCTGTCGTGTGAGCGGTACTCGAGAAATCAGTCCACAACATGGTCATGAAACCCATGTCTCCAATGCCACTTCGGCTGTGTGCACCAAGGACACCTCTTCCATTTGGTCCAGTACAGCTCGTGGTAGAACCTGCACCGCTGCTGTGTGTTGGGAATGCCTCTAACAAACGGTTTACCAGAGTTGCTTGTTTGTTCGCCAATATTAGCTCAAGGTTCTCCTGTGGCATGATGTTCTGTAATTTGCCTTTATAGCGTGGATTGAGGATGCTGGCCAACCAGTAGTCGTCATCCTTCATTATTTTGGCAATGCGGGGGTCCCTTTTTAGGATCCGCAAGGCATAATCACACATGTGGGCCAATGTTCCAGGTGTCAATGATGCACTGGCAGTGGTGGGTGAGGAGCACTTTCTGCCAAATCCACATCCCTCCAGTCATGCACAAACCCTGTACCTGACCTTGGCAAGCCAACATTTTCTCTTGCCCCCTGAGAAGCATCCTCCTCCCCAAAATAATCATCCCCCTCATCCTCCTCCTCCTCTTCCTCTTCTTCCTCCACCTCGTCCAGGGCAGTTCCCTGAGCAGACAATGGCTGACTGTCATCAAGGCTTCCCTCCTCCTCTTCCTCCTCCTCTGCAGACGCCTGATCCTTAATGTGCGTCAAAGTTTGCATGAACAGATGCATAAGTGGATGCTCATGCTTATGATGGTGTCGTCTGCGCTTACCAGCCGTGTGCATTCCTCAAAACACTGAAGGACTTTACAGAAGTCTTTCAGCTTTGACCACTTCACACCCGACAACTCCATGTCTGCCCTCAAACTGCCTGCCCGTGTATCCTCACATAAACGTATTACAGCCTGCCTCTGTTCGCACAACCAGGGGAGGAGTCCCGAGGAGATAATTTGCATATTCCCAGTGCCTTCTGGGATAAGTGAAGAGTCTCCGCGAGCTCAAGGAACACTGGATTTTGGCTGTTGCACTGAAAGGAGGACATCAGTAAACCAGGGAAGGAGTCCCGAGGAGATAATTTGCATATTCCCAGTGCCTTCTGGGATAAGTGAAGAGTCTCCGCGAGCTCAAGGAACACTGGATTTTGGCTGTTGCAGCTGAAAGGAGGACATCAGTAAACCAGGGGAGGAGTCCCGAGGAGATAATTTGCATATTCCCAGTGCCTTCTGGGATAAGTGAAGAGTCTCCGCGAGCTCAAGGAACACTGGATTTTGGCTGTTACAGCTGAAAGGAGGACATCAGTAAACCAGGGGAGGAGTCCCGAGGAGATAATTTGCATATTCCCAGTGCCTTCTGGGATAAGTGAAGAGTCTCCGCGAGCTCAAGGAACACTGGATTTTGGCTGTTGCAAGCTGAAAGGAGGACATCAGTAAACCAGGGGAGGAGTCCCGAGGAGATAATTTGCATATTCCCAGTGCCTTCTGGGATAAGTGAAGAGTCTCCGCGAGCTCAAGGAACACTGGATTTTGGCTGTTGCAGCTGAAAGGAGGACATCAGTAAACCAGGGGAGGAGTCCCGAGGAGATAATTTGCATATTCCCAGTGCCTTCTGGGATAAGTGAAGAGTCTCCGCGAGCTCAAGGAACACTGGATTTTGCTGTTGCAGCTGAAAGGAGGACATCAGTAAACCAGGGGAGGAGTCCCGAGGAGATAATTTGCATATTCCCAGTGCCTTCTGGGATAAGTGAAGAGTCTCCGCGAGCTCAAGGAACACTGGATTTTGGCTGTTGCAGCTGAAAGGAGGACATCAGTAAACCAGGGGAGGAGTCCCGAGGAGATAATTTGCATATTCCCAGTGCCTTCTGGGATAAGTGAAGAGTCTCCGCGAGCTCAAGGAACACTGGATTTTGGCTGTTGCAGCTGAAAGGAGGACATCAGTAAACCAGGGGAGGAGTCCCGAGGAGATAATTTGCATATTCCCAGTGCCTTCTGGGATAAGTGAAGAGTCTCCGCGAGCTCAAGGAACACTGGATTTTGGCTGTTGCAGCTGAAAGGAGGACATCAGTAAACCAGGGAGGAGTCCCGAGGAGATAATTTGCATATTCCCAGTGCCTTCTGGGATAAGTGAAGAGTCTCCGCGAGCTCAAGGAACACTGGATTTTGGCTGTTGCAGCTGAAAGGAGGACATCAGTAAACCAGGGGAGGAGTCCCGAGGAGATAATTTGCATATTCCCAGTGCCTTCTGGGATAAGTGAAGAGTCTCCGCGAGCTCAAGGAACACTGGATTTTGGCTGTTGCAGCTGAAAGGAGGACATCAGTAAACCAGGGGAGGAGTCCCGAGGAGATAATTTGCATATTCCCAGTGCCTTCTGGGATAAGTGAAGAGTCTCCGCGAGCTCAAGGAACACTGGATTTTGGCTGTTGCAGCTGAAAGGAGGACATCAGTAAACCAGGGGAGGAGTCCCGAGGAGATAATTTGCATATTCCCAGTGCCTTCTGGGATAAGTGAAGAGTCTCCGCGAGCTCAAGGAACACTGGATTTTGGCTGTTGCAGCTGAAAGGAGGACATCAGTAAACCGCGCGCCGCTAGGCGGCGAGTTTTGGCTTATATTTCACCGCTTGATTATCTCTTGAACAATAAGAACATGGAAGAGGCTAGGAGCCATGTGGTGAGCTGCATTTCCTGCTACATGTTCATAGACTTACCAGTGGAAAAGCCAAACTTCACATGCCAGAAATGCAAGCTTGTGTCCCTGTTGGAGGAAAAGTTGCAAAATCTGGAAGAGAGGTTATCTACATTGAAGACCATTAAGGAAGGTGAAGAGTTCTTAGACAGAGCAGAATTATCTCTTCATGGTACAGAAAGAGAAGAAATTCGAAGTGCAACTGAAGAAACAGAGGAATGGAAGCATGTGACCCAGAGAAGCAGGAGGATCGTGAGGCAGTCAGCACCAATTCTGCTCAGGAACCAATACCAGGCTCTTACACAGGAGAACGATGAAGAAATACATCAGGATAAGACTTTGCCCACAACAATCTTGTACGCCCTCAGAGTCCTCCTGAATGGAGAAAGAAAACTGTTGTGAAGAAGAAACGGAGAGTTGTTATCATGGGCGATTCCCTGTTGAGAGGAACAGAGGCCGCTATCTGCAGACCGGATATAACCTCAAGAGAAATGTGCTGTCTTCCAGGTGCAAAAATTAAAGATGTGTCTGACAGGATATCAGGACTCTTCAGACCTAAAGATGACTACCCATTCCTGCTAATACATGTGGGGACAAATGACACCGCTAGAAACGACCTGGAAACCATCTGCAGTGACTTTGAAAACTTAGGTAAGAAAGTGAAAGAACTGGGAGCGCAGGTGGTCTTCTCTTCCATCCTCCCAGTGGATGGCCATGGAACAAGGAGGTGGAATAAGATTCTGCAGGTGAACAACTGGCTACGTCGATGGTGCCGTCAGCAAGGATTTGGATTTCTGGATCACGGAGTGAATTACCTATACGATGGACTACTTGCTAGAGATGGGGTGCACCTTACAAAGACTGGAAAACATGTATTTGGAAGTCGCCTTGCTACACTCATCAGGAGAGCTTTAAACTAGAACAATGTGGGAAGGGAAGCAAAACGCCAGCAAAAGCCATACACTTGACAAATACTATTGAGATTTCTGCTATTAGAAGAGAAGGGGAAGAACAAAGACAAAAAAATTTACATAATAAAAATATTGAAGGAAGAGAAACCAATCACAAACTAAAGTGTTTCTATACGAATGCACAAAGCATGGGCAACAAACAAGGAGAACTGGAGCTACTAACGCAGGAGAAGAAATATGATGTCATTGGAATCACTGAGACTTGGTGGGACGATACACATGATTGGAATACAAGGCTAGAAGGATACAACTTATTTGCAAGAAACAGACTTGATAAACGAGGAGGAGGTGTTGCATTGTATGTTAGAAAAGCGTATATCTGCACAGAGATTGACGCTTCAGAGACTGGGAGTTCTGTGGAAACTGTTTGGGTAAGAATACAAGGACAGAACAATGGAAAGGACACCATTGTAGGCATTTACTACAGGCCGCCTGTGCAAGCTGAAGATATGGATGAACTCTTTATGCATCAAATGGCCAAGTTCTCCAAAAAATATGACATAGTGGTCATGGGAGATTTCAACTATCCAGACATTTGTTGGGAATCTCTCTCAGGCAAAACTAACAGGTCCAGGAAATTCTTATCCTCTCTTGCTGACAACTTTATCTTCCAAAAGGTAATGGAGAAAACAAGGGATCTGCTACCTTGGATCTAATCCTCATAAACAGGGAGGAAATGGTGGAGGAGGTAAGAGTGGCTGGGACTCTAGGAGGTAGTGACCATGCTATTTTAGAATTTTGGATAACAAGAGGAGGAAGACCTGTGAAGACTCAGACGTCAAGGTTAGATTTCAGAAAGGCAGATTTTAAGGAACTCAGAAAGAGAATTGGAAGGATCCAATGGCTGGATATCCTTAAGGACAAAAATGTCCAGGAAGGATGGAAAATCTTGAAAAATGAGATTCTCAAAGCACAATCGTTAACAATTCCAAAAAGAGGGAAGAATGGGAAGCATTTAAGGAAACCAGGATGGATGAACATAGAACTTAAACACATGCTAAAAAGGAAGAAAGAAATGTTTATCAAATGGAAAGAGGGAGGCATATCTAAAGAAGAATATAATGCCGTCTGCAGAACCTGCAGGGCACAAATCAGATTATCTAAAGCTGACAATGAATTAAGGCTTGCAAGTGACGTCAAAAGCAACAAAAAAGGATTTTGGGGATACGTCAAAAGTAAAAGAAAAGTCAAAGATGCTATAGGATTTTTACAGGATGAAAATGATGAAATGGTAAGTCAGGATGTTGAGAAGGCTGAACTTTTAAATTCCTATTTTGCATCTGTTTTCTCTCAGAAAGGAAATGTAACATCAACTGATCTTCACTGTCCTATTAAAGGAATAGAAGAATCCAGGATATCTATAAACAGAAAGACAGTGAGGAAACACTTAGCTAACATAAATGAATTCAAGTCTCCAGGTCCAGATGAATTACACCCCAGGGTACTGAAGGAGATAGCAGAAGAAATTCTTGAACCACTGTCCATAATCTTTGAAAATTCTTGGAGAACAGGAGAAGTCCCAGAAGACTGGAGAAGAGCAAATGTTGTTCCTATCTTCAAAAAGGGGAAGAAGGTGGACCCAGGGAACTACAGGCCGGTGAGTCTGACTTCTATACCAGGAAAGATCTTTGAACAAATTATTAAAGAACATGTATGCAAGTACCTGGATAAGAATGAAGTGATTAAACAGAGTCAGCATGGGTTTGTAACTAATAAGTCATGTCAGACTAACTTAATTTCCTTCTATGACAGAATCACTGACTGGGTGGATCAAGGAAATGCTGTAGATATAGTATATCTTGACTTCAGCAAAGCATTTGACAAAGTATCTCACACAATCCTTATTGAAAAAATGACTAAGTATGGAATAGACAAGGCAACTGTTAGGTGGATTCATAACTGGCTTAGTGATCGGACCCAAAGAGTGGTTGTAAATGGCTGCACATCCAGTTGGAAGAATGTCTCAAGTGGGGTACCACAAGGCTCTGTTTTGGGCCCTGTATTGTTCAACATCTTTATCAATGATTTAGATGAAGGAATTGAGGGTAAACTGATCAAATTTGCTGATGACACAAAGCTAGGAGGGGTAGCTAATACTAGAGAAGAGAGAGAGAGGATTCAAAAAGATACACATAAACTGGAGCAGTGGGCAGCAACTAACAGAATGGATTTTAACAGGGAAAAATGCAAAGTACTACATGTGGGCAATAAAAATGAAAAAAGCATATACAAAATGGGAGGAATAGGGCTAAGTAACAGCACATGTGAAAAAGACTTGGGTATACTAATTGATCACAGACTTAACATGAGTCAACAGTGTGATGCAGCAGCAAAAAAGGCAAATGCAATTCTAGGATGTATCAACAGAAGCATACAGTCTAGATCACGTGAGGTCATTATTGCCCTCTACTCCTCTTTGGTCAGACCTCATCTGGAATACTGTGTCCAGTTTTGGGCACCACATTTTAAAAAAGACATCAACAAACTGGAGCAAGTTCAGAGAAGAGCCACCAGAATGGTGACCGGTCTGCAAACCATGTCCTATGAGGAACGGTTGCAAGATTTGGGAATGTTTAGCTTGCAAAAAGAAGACTGAGAGGAGACTTAATAGCTGTCTACAAATATCTCAAGGGCTGTCACATTGTAGAAGGATCATCTTTATTCTCATTTGCACAAGGAAAGACTAGAAGCAATGGGATGAAACTGAATGGGAGGAGAAACAGATTAGATATTAGAAAAAACTTTTTGACAGTTAGGGTGATCAATGAGTGGAACAGGCTGCCACGAGAGGTGGTGAGTTCTCCTTCAATGGAAGTCTTCAAACAGAGGCTGGATAGACATCTGTCTGGGATGATTTAGAGAATCCTGCTTTGAGCAGGGGGTTGGACCAGAAGGCCCAGGAGGTCCCTTCCAACTCTACCATTCTATGATTCTATGATTCTATGATTCTATCCTCTCAACCATGTGCTTGGTGGAGTTCCACCTTGTTGCAACGTCTATGATTAGGTGGTGCTTGGGGAGGTGGAGCGATCGCTGCAGCCGCTGCATACAACTGGAGTCTAAGGCGAGCGACGGATGTGCGAGCACAGTCTTCGCACTTTATGGAGCAGGGCTGTTAACTCCGGATAATTTTTTAAGAAGCACTGCACCATCAGGTTCAAGGTGTGAGCCAGGCAAGGTATGTGTCTGAGTTTTGCCAGGGCTATGGCCGCCATAAAATTACGGCCGCTATCACTGACTACCTTGTCTGGCTCAACATATATACAGCCCAGCCATGACTCAGTTTCTCGCTGCAAGTAGTCGGTCAGTACCTCCGCGGGGTGTCTGTTGTCGCCCAAAGACATCATTTTTAAAACAGCCTGCTGACACTTACCACTACCTATTCGATAGTGGGACACCTCGTGTGTAACACTGGCAGCTGCGGATGGAGTGCTCATGCGACTCTGTTGACGAACTTTCGCTTCTGGAGGAGGAGGAGGGTCGAATGCCTACAGCCAACTGTTGCCTATACCATGGGCTAGGCAGCACTGTCCCACCGCCGCTGTCCCCTGTGGACCCTGCATCCATCACATTAACCCAGTGTGCAGTGATGCCTACTGGCCCATGCATCTGTTGTGAGGTGCACCTTTCCACTCACTGATTGTTTGAGTGCATGCACAATGCGGTCTTACACATGCAGGTGGAGGGCAGGGAAGGCTTTTCTAGAAAAGAAGTGCCGACTGGGTAGGTCATAGCGTGGAACAGCGTAGGCCATGAGCTCTCGGAATGCTGCGCTTTCAAACAAACGGAAGGGCATCATCTCTAATGAGATCAGTTTGGCAATGTAGGCGTTCAAACCCAGTGTACGTGGATGAGAGGATGAGTACATTCTTGTCCTACTCAGAGTGTCTGGTAGGGTGAGCTGTACTTGAGAGCTGCATATGGGGGAACTAGCGGTAGACATGATGGACTTAGAGGGGTTGGTCGTGGTGGTGGTGATGGCCTAGATGCAGTCTTTTGTTGCAAAAACATTGTGATTCCCTGACTGCTTTGGCCTTGCGACGACACCTCAACATTTCTTGCTGGTCGTGTGCCAACCAGTGGACTTACAGTGGGGGAAGCAATGGAGCGTTGCTGGCTAACTTCAGTCGGAGCTGGTGCACATGTGCTACCTGAGGTTTTGTAGTCCATCCACGCTTGCAAGTGCATGTTCATTAAATGTCTAAGCATGCAACTGGTGTTGCAATTTCGGAGATTTTTCCCTCGGCTAAAGATCCTTTGGCACTTCTTACAGATAACCTTTGCCTCATCAATAGGATTTTGGTGAAAAAAGTGCCACACTGGACTCTTCCGACTATGGTATAAATTTTCAGGGCTTGCACGCTGTGTTAATTTGACCGTCTGGCCAAGCTGTCCTGCAACTCTTTTTGTTTTTTTAACACCTTTTTGGACTGCTACGGGCCTGCAAGATAACCTCAGCTGCGATGTCTATACCTGCTGCGGATTCTCCTCCTCTTCTGAGATATTGTCAGAGGCACCCTCTTCCCCACAGGATACCAATCCGGGTCAACAACTGGGTCATCCATCACCTCCTCTACAATTTCATCTGCACCTTACTTTGTGTCACCGTGTAAGGTGGTATAGTATGCAGGAAGGGGCACCTGAGTTTCATCAGGTTCACTTTCTGGCTCAGTAGACTGCGAGGGCAATGTAGTGCTCTGGTTGAATGTACCAGCACAATCATATAGCAGTGGCTGTGCATCAGTGCACTCCATGGCAGATTCATGTTGGACTGTTGAATTCAGGATTTGACTTGATAACCCAGGCATGGTATGTGAAAAGAGCTCCATGGAGTGATCTGAAGTGTGGCCTGCCACATCCTTCACTTTTGGTGTGGGTGAAGGACATAAGGAAAGGGGTTGTTCCTGACCAGAAGCCTGCACTGACGACTCAGTGCTTGGAGTTTTTGAAACTTCAGAAGAGGAGGCGATATAGCTGGAGGCTGTTTTGGCAATGTAAGCCAAAACCTGTTCCTGATGCTCAGGCTTTAAAAGCGGTTTACTTACTCCCAGAAGAGGGAGCCTTCCAGGCCTTCTGGAGCCAGATGATTACGCAGACTCAACACCTCCTGCCTTAGGTTCTATTGTGCTTTTTGCACTACCAGCAGATGCACCACCACTACCACCATCAGTACCAGGTGGCCCTCCACTCCCACGGCCTCTTCCACCATACTTCCTCATGTTTTTGAAAATGTACCCAAAATAACAGCAGATATATGGAACTGTATCAGAAGCGTACAGCTGTTTACGGTGAAGGTGAAAAATTTTAATCTCCGTATAAATTTGCAGAGTTGCAGACACAGACTCTCACAGGCTCAGTATGGATTACACCAGAATATAAAAAGCAAAAAAGTGTACTGTATCAGTAGCGTACCGCCATATACAGTGTTGGGGTAATTTTAAATCTCCGTATATATTTCAGGAGTAACACACACGCTCACAGGCTCAGTATGGATTACACCAGAATATGAAAAGCAGAAAAAGTGTACTGTATCAGTAGCGTACAGCTGTATACAGTGTTGGGGTAATTTTAAATTTCCGTATAGATTTCAGGAGTAACACACAGACGCTCATAGGCTCAGTATGGAGTAGACCAGAATATGAAAAGCAAAAAAAGGGTACTGTATCAGTAGCGTGCGGCTGTATACAGTGTTGGGGTAATTTTAAATCTCCGTATATATTTCAGGAGTAACACACACTCTCACAGGCTCAGTATGGATTACACCAGAATAAGAAAAGCAGACAAAGTGTACTGTATCAGTAGCGTACAGCTGTATACCGTGTTGGGGTAATTTTAAATCTCCGTATATATTTCAGGAGTATCACACAGATGCTCACAGGCTCAGTATGGAGTAGACCAGAATATGAAAAGCAGAAAAAGTGTACTGTATCAGTAGCATACATCTGTATACAGTGTAGGGTAATTTTAAATCTCCATATATATTTCAAGAGTAACACACACTCTCACAGGCTCAGTATGGATTACACCAGAATATGAAAAGCAGAAAAAGTGTACTGTATCAATAGCGTACAGCTGTATACAGTGTTGGGTAACTTTAAATCTCCGTATATATTTCATGAGTATCACACAGATGCTCACAGTCTCAGTATGGAGTAGACCAGAATATGAAAAGCAGAAAAAGTGTACTGTATCAGTAGCATACAGCTGTATACAGTGTAGGGGTAATTTTAAATCTCCATATATATTTCAAGAGTAACACACACTCTCACAGGCTCAGTATGGAGTAGACCAGAATATGAAAAGCATAAAAAGTATACTGTATCAGTAGCGTACAGCTGTATACAGTGTTGGGGTCAATTTTAATTTCTGTATATATTTGAGGAGTAACACACAGACGCTCTCTCAGTATGGATTTGACCATAATACAGAAGGGAGAAAAACGGTACTGTATCAGCAGATACCAGCTGTATACGTTTTAGTGGAAAATTTAAATCTCCGTATATATTTCTGTAGTCACACACAGACGCTCTCTCAGTATGGATTTGACCGTAATACACAAGGCAGAAAAACTGTGCTGTATCAGAAGATACCAGCTGTATACGGTTTTGGCGAAAATTGAAATCTCCGTATATATTTCCGGAGTCACACACAGATAGTCAGCATGTCCGTGATACCAGCCGGTACACGGTAGTGTGTGAGGAGCGTACAGCTCTATACTGTGTGGGAAAAAATGAATGCTCTGTAACTGTGCAGAAAAAAAGAATAAAAGTATTAGTGCTGTGTAGGTGCTGTGTTAAAAAGCACTCTGCACAGCAGTGTACACACAGCAATACAGCTAACAGGCAGCCTAATAATCAGCTCTGCTGCTGCACACAAGAAAATCCTCCCCTGTCACTGGCAGGCAGCCTAATAATCAGCTCTGCTGCTACACACAATAAATTCCTCCCCTGTCACTGGCAGGCAGCCTAATAATCAGCTCTGTTTCTGCACACAAGCAATTCTTCCCCTGTCACTGGCAGGCAGCCTAATAATCAGCTCTGTTTCTGCACACAAAAAAATCCTCCCCTGTCACTGCACACTAACTGTACAGGTAATCGCTATCAGCACAAGCACAGAATTAGTTTTTTTTCCTGCCTAACGCTCTCCCTGCTGAGAACCAGCGCCAGCAACCTCTCTCTACACTAAGATCGGCAGAAATAAAATGGCGGTCGGCGGTGAGGGTTTTAAAGGCACTGTGACGCCACACAAAGCAAGCCAATCACTGCAATTCCCTTCTCTAAGATGGTGGTGGTCGCTGCCCATGTCATCGCGTTGTCCACAGTGTGCGTCCTTGCTCATTGGCTGAGAAAAGGTGCCTCAAGCATTATGGGAAAACCGACTTTGGCGCTCGGGTCGCCGAACGCATGGCCGACCTCACGCTATGGTCGGGTTTCGCTCAGCGAAACCCGACTTTGGCGAAAGTCTGTGATTTTTGAATCTGACCGACCTGTTATGCTCAACTCCAGTGACCACTACAATCAATGACCTTAGCTGTTATTTTATGTACTACTTACATGCTACTTGCTAAGCTATTATGTTAACAAGTATGTCCTATCACCTGTAAGACCACTGACTGACTGCAGCGGTCATTTACTGGCTTCTTGTAAATTAAGGGGCAGAGGTATGGTTTTGTAAATTAAGGGGGCAATAAAGAATTGAAGCCTTATTTTCTTTTTTTATGGCATTTGTTGTTATTTTTTTTCTCCATAACCTAGGGAACAGGTTAGTCTTTATAATCTCAATTTAATAAAATATGTTTATGTCCCATATTCATTTTTCTATTTCCTAATTAAATCCTTGTATGATGTTGCCGATTACCGACAACAAAAAAGACATGCATTGCAAAATAGGATGTTTTCTGACTGAGGTTAAAACAGTAAAATAAAAGACGTGTTTGTCTATATCCTTGCTAATGTAAACAAAATATGTATTTCAGCCTTCAAAAATGTAACTTTTAACCTCAGAGGCCTATTATGAGTATTAAGATACTGCTGTACGCTTTGTACCAGTGAAGCCAAGTATGACATGCCAACTATGATAGCACTAGTGTCTAGAGTTGAGCGATACTTTCCGATATCCTAAAGTATCGGAATCGGAATGGTATCGCCGATATCACTAAAATATCGGCGATACCCGATATCGATACCGGAAGTCCCATGTAAGTCTATGGGAACAAAATATCGAAATTAAAAAAAACCCATTCTTGCCTTGTTGGTTAATTGTACATGAAGGAAAACAAGAAAGAGTAATGTAGAATGTATTGGGGAAGGTTGAGGAGACATTAAAGGCATAGATGTTTAACCCAATCAAATGGAATAGCATAAATATTTTTTTTTTTAAAGATGTTCGGATTGACGAAGAAATTGACAATGTTAACGTTTTTTATATTTTGGCAAATATGTATATTACACAACTTCCATGCTCTTCATCTTCACCTTTTTAACTTTTCACACACTTTCTCCTTCATAATCTTCTGCAGCATCATCTTTTTCATCAAATTATTCTTCATCTTCACCTTCTTTATCTTCTTCTTAAACTTCTTGCTATTCATCTTTGTTAACATTACTCATATTCTTCTTATTAAACTATTATTCTTATTCATATTCTGCTTCATCTTCTTCATCATATTCTTATTTGTGACAGAGAATCCTGTACTTGTAATCTGTCAAAGTATGAATTTTTCATCCTTCCGTTCTTGCTGTCACAAAAGATTTAAATTACAACAGTATTTGTCCGTGTTCAGTTTAGCCTGCAGCAGCAGGCATTTTCCAGGGGCACCACGAGGAGGAACGGACTCACCCCATACACTGCTTAGTCTTCTTCTGCTTAGAATTTAGAGCATATATTTTGCTCTTCATTTTGGTCTTATACTTCATGTTCTTCTGCTTTTAGATCTTCTGCTTATTGTTCTTGTGTCTCTTGTTCCGTATCTTGTATTTGTAGCACAATCTTGTACCAGCTGATGTTACTGGGACACGGTTACTAAGCAGGAGGTACCTGTGCTCCAAAGCACTACCAAGGACCAGCAGACGTTGCTGGAACTCGGATACCAAGATGGAGGCACCTAGGCCAAAGGCACTGCGGAGAACCAGCTGACGGTACTGGAACCCGGAGGGGCAGCAGAAGGAAAAGAGCCAATGGCACAACCGAGGACCAGCTGACGTTACTGGGACACGGTTACTAAGCAGGAGGTACCTGTGCTCCAAAGCACTACCAAGGACCAGCAGACGTTGCTGGAACTCGGATACCGAGATGGAGGCACCTAGGCCAAAGGCACTGCGGAGAACCAGCTGACGGTACTGGAACCCGAGAGGGCAGCAGAAGGAAAAGAGCCAATGGCACAACCGAGGACCAGCTGACGTTACTGAACCCCAGTAACACAGGAGCAAGTGTTGACTGTGCTAACAGCACTTCCGAGCAACAACTGGCGGTGTTGGAGCCCAGGGTCAAGGAGGATGTTTAAATACTAGATCAAGTAATTTCCTTGTTACCTGTCAATTTTAAATGTCTATACTTCAAACAAGAGAAAGATAACCTTTACTACCATAAGATGATGATTTCATTTAAACTAATATCTAGATAAATAAAGAATTGACAAACATAAACACATACATTAACATGTTGAACAGCAATGCAAACCACAAAATAAATTAGTTAAGGAATCTGCTATACGGTTGTACATAAAAGCATACAAGTACATATCTGAATCCATTAATGATGGATAAGTAACAGTATGTACACCATTTTTATTGTATAGACAATGAATGTCTGACTTCAAAACATCATCAGCATTACAAGTTATCTGTGACATTACTAAAATGTTACATTTGCTGAATAATGTCACTAAACAGTTTATACAAAATTATACAATTTCCATCATGTAATACTCATAATATGTGGCAATAATCATGTTTATTAACAAACATAACCTTTAAAAAGTGCATAGTGCATAGTGAAAATTGCTATTTATGCCTGACTGTCGACTTGCAAGCATGACAACGGATAGATAAGGTATATATAGATGAGACTGCATAGCCACAGATGGTGAATGGCGATGTAATGCTGTACCTCAATAAAGTGTGCGTCACTACTACATAATTTTTTTTATATAGCTTTATAAACAGGGTACGTGGATGTATGCTTGCGCCTTTGTTTTGACGCACAGACTGCCTTCCTGCTGAGACGCGTTGGGTAGTGAACAGTTGTGTGCAGTGTTCACTGTAGTCTGAGGTTTTCCTTTTTGGAGTGCAGATCACGCTCCAGTTAGTTCTTCAACCACTGCTGGTTGTAGTCTGCTGAGCGTGTGTCACTGGCACATCCTTGAAATTTTTCTCTAATTGTTGCTGCTCCACTCTATTACAAATAAATAAAATCTATTAGTGTGACGCGCTTCCATCCGTATACAATACATTGGTTGCAAACACTATAGAAGTACACAAAGGGGCCTTTCACACCTACTGAACAGTTGTGTGCAGTGTTCACTGCAGTCTCTGCGGAATAACCACACTTAGGCCTTATAACTTTTCAGACTTTCTTTATCAATCTACCAAGATGAAGAAGGCAGGGAGTAAGGCACGTGGTCGTGGAGTTTCTTCAGGGAGAGGACGTGGGGATTCTGTGGCTGCTGCGGCCCCAGTGACACAGCATCCACCAGTTTTCCCCGGGCCGTGAGCGTTCCTTTATGCGCACTTTTGTAGGAGCTCGGAGTACCCCCCTGCTGCGGGAAGAACAAATTGAAGCCGTTGTTGTTTGGATCTCAGCCAATGCATCGACTTCAATTGCTTCCACCTCCTCTCAGGACCACAGCACTGTTGGGCAACCATCTGTCTCTTCACCGCCTGGCAAATTGCCCAGGCAGTCAGAGAGTTCTGTACAGGAGCCAGCTGAGTGTCTGCTTCTGTTCTCAGAATCTATTGGCTTGCAAACAGGGGCCCAGCCAAGCAGCATTCTGTAATGTGAAGAAGAGGGAGTATGCAGTGATGCGCAACAGCTGTGTCTCTCTGAATCTGAAGAGGCGGGTGAGACAGTGCCGATGGTCAGCACACCGCAGAACGCATCTGATGATGATGATGAGACCCAGGTGCCAGTTTCTGTTGAGCATGGTGCTGGCCAGACCACCCAACAGCAGGTGTTGGAAGAGGGTAGTGGAGATGATGAGGTCCAATACCCAACATGGCATGAAGAACAGGAAGGTGGTGGGAGCAGCTCAGAGGAATAATAATAATATTTATTTATATAGCGCCATCATATTCCGCAGCGCTTTACAGTTTAGCAGTTTCAGAACACAAGTCATAAGTAACAACGTTAACAATACAATAATTTAAGCTAAATAAGTCGCCCCTGCTCGTGACAGCTTACAATGTACAATGAGATGGGGGAGATACAAAGTATAGGTGTTTATATACAATGGTGCATTTACAATGATGTTCCAGCCATCTTAAGGGACTGAGGGATGGAGATAGTGAATGGGCTAGAGACACACACACACTTACACAGAATACATAGAATGACTTTGATTAGTGAATGTGATAGGCCGCTCTGAACAAATGTGTTTTGAGGGAGCGCCTGAAACCATCCAAATTGCGGATAGTCCTAATTTCTTGGGGTAGAGCATTCCAGAGGATTGGCGCAGCGCGGGTGAAGTCTTGGAGTTGGGAGTGGGAGGTACGGATTAGTGCAGAGGTTAGTCGAAGGTCGTTTGCAGAGTGCAGCAGTCGGTTAGGCCGATAAATATAAATAAGGGAGGAGATGTAGGGGGGTGCTGCGCTGTGGAGAGCTATGTTGGTGAGAACCAGTAATTAGAATTGGATCCTATAATGAATGGGCAGCCACTGCCAGTGTAATGAGTGGCGAATAACTCTATGAAGGATATCTGCCACGTTTTGCGTGCGTTTGATGAGTCAACGCGGATGGCGAGTGCAGATGATGCACTAGTCAGCCTGACTGTCCCCCTTATCTGCCTGCTTCAAAAAACACTGCAAGCACTAAGGCATGAGGTTTTGGAAGAGGTGGAGGATGAGGAGTCACAAATTCCATCACCTTCTGGACAGTCAGCGCAACGTGGTTCCTCACAAAGGGCTGGAGGACTTTCAAAGTACCATGCTGTATCAACAATTGAACCTCCAGAGTCGCTGTCTATATTTTCATAACCATTACAAACTTTTAATGTATTTACAAAGCACATAATGTACATTTTTTGTCTATCCTTTTGTAATGCTATTGTGTTTCCATAAACTGATGTTACAGAATTATGATACAAAGTTTTTAAATTTTGAGTTTTAAATTTTGTAAATTTATATGTATTTGAAGGACTTTGTGAGGAGGATGAGGAGGAGTCAATGGAGGAGGAAGACATCGCTCCAGAGGGAGGTAGACAATGCTCTAGTCAGTATGTAGACCAAGGGTGGGGTGATGCACAGCAGGCGGAGATGACGCCTCTTGCAGGGGACAACGTTTCTTGGCCAGTTGGGAGTCTGCAGCACATGGTTGATTTCATGCTGCAGTGGCTGAGAAACGACCGCCGCATCGAACACATTCACACCACGTCTGATTATTGGGTGTACACCCTCCTAGACCCTCGCTACCGGGACAACTTACAAAGCCTCATCACACCGTTGAACCGGGAGCGTAAAATGCGGAAGTACCAAGACACACTGGTGCAATCCATAATGTTCTCCATTCCAGCCGAGAGCACTGCTGCTGCTACTGATTTACAAAGCAGCTCTTTGCGTCGAGGCAGTGGAGACAGCTCTGCAACAAGAGGGAGCACAAGCAGCGCCTCTGCACAGGGCAAGAACAGTATGTTCCAAATGTGTCGAAGTTTTGTGGCAGCGCCACCAATGTCTACACCATCCGAGACGGCTCCAGTCAGCAGGAGGCAACATTTCCGTAAGATGGTGACAGACTACATGTCTTGCCCTCTCAGTGTACTCCCAGATGGCTCTTCCCCATTCAAGTTTTGTGTCTCTAAGCTGGATACATGGCCAGAGCTTAGCCAGTATGCATTGGAGGTGCTGGCTTGATCTGCTGGCAGTGTATTATCGGAGCGCGTCTTTACTGCTGCAGGTGGTGTACTAACAGACCGTTGCATGCGACTATCCTACGATAATGTAGAACGGCTTACTTTTCTGAAAATGAACTAGGCATGGATCTCGCCTGAATTTGCCTGTCCGGTTTCAGATTAACTAACTGGTTGACAACGTTTTCCATGTCTCCTGTTATGTTCATCTTTCTACCACCTGAGCTATACTCCCTGGGCTACAACACTGCCAGTTGCTGCTCAGAAGTGTCGTGTCCACAGACCAATACACAAGCTATAGTGATAGTGGGGTTCAGTAACGCCTGCTGTTCCCCTGCTGTGTGTCCGGCAAAAATTACTGCTACCTAGCTACACATGTTTTAAAAAAACATGACATGTTAAAGTGGCTAGTGCTACACATAGATATCAGGCTACACCCTTATTTCTAAGCTGTAAACAAGTGAAACGTCAAATTTAAAACCATTCAATGATTAGTGTTGGTAACAAATCTGTAACTAAATAATTGTGACATATTATGGCAGATATCCACATGTCTAACACAAATGCTAACACAAAAGCATACTTATGCTATAGGGTACTGATGGTGAACCTTCTCACTCCATAACTTTGACCAATCCAACTCACATCATGCCTCAAATGCTGCAATGTTGGAAGTGCATAATGTGGGTTGAACTTTGACAACAGCTGCAGTGCGAAGGTTATCCTTCTGTGTTCTTGGCTTTTAAATAAAAGCATACAAGTAAATATAATAATACATTGTTGATTAAGGGACATGATGTACACCTGTAATATTGTGCAAACAATGGATGTAGGACTATTCCTCTTCAACATTACTTATATTTGTGTCATTTGAAAAAATACATATTTTAGTTAAAAATTAAAAACCCATGTTCAGTAGCTGTGAAAGGCCCGTTTGTGTACTTCTATATTGTTTGCAACCAATGTATTGTATACGGATGGAAGCGCGTCACACTAATAGATTAGATTTATTTTAAATGGAATGTAGCAGAACCAATTGGAGATAAATGAAAAGGATGAGCCACTGAGACACGCTCAGCAGAGTACAAGCAGCAGTGCTTGAACATGTAACTGGAGCGTGATCTGCACTCAAAAAAGTAAAAAACACAGACTGAAGTGAACACTGAAACACAACTGTCCACAATCTGTGAAAAGCTCCTTTCTGTACTTCTATAGTGTTTGCAACCAATGTATTGTATACGGATGGAAGCGCGTCACACTAATAGATTAGATTTATTTTAAATGGAATGTAGCAGAACCAATTGGAGATAAATGAAAAGGATGAGCCACTGAGACACGCTCAGCAGAGTACAAGCAGCAGTGCTTGAACATGTAACTGGAGCGTGATCTGCACTCAAAAAAGTAAAAAACACAGACTGAAGTGAACACTGAAACACAACTGTCCACAATCTGTGAAAAGCTCCTTTCTGTACTTCTATAGTGTTTGCAACCAATGTATTGTATACGGATGGAAGCGCGTCACACTAATAGATTAGATTTATTTTAAATGGAATGTAGCAGAACCAATTGGAGATAAATGAAAAGGATGAGCCACTGAGACACGCTCAGCAGAGTACAAGCAGCAGTGCTTGAA
>JARQOD010010692.1:0-26313 GCA_033576555.1 Oophaga sylvatica | reverse complement strand
TCAGCAGCGAATCGCTGCGGATCCGCAGCGGATCACAGCGAAATCAGCCGCGGATCAGCAGCGAAATCAGTCGGGGATCAGCAGCGAAATCCGCCGCGGATCAGCAGCGAAATCAGCCGCGGATCAGCAGCGAAATCCGCCGCGGATCAGCAGCGAAATCCGCCGCGGATCAGCAGCGAAATCCGCCGCGGATCGCAGCGAAATCCGCCGCGGATCAGCAGCGAAATCCGCACGGATCAGCAGCGAAATCGCGCGGATCAGTAGCGAAATCAGCCGCGGATCAACAGCGAAATCAGCCGCGGATCAGCAGCGAAATCCGCTGCGGATCCGCAGCGAATCAGCAGCAAAATCAGTCGCGGATCAGCAGCGAAATCCGCCGCGGATCAGCAGCAAAATCAGCCGCGGATCCGCAGCGAATCAGCAGCGAAATCCGCCGCGGATCAGCAGCGAAATCAGCCGCGGATCAGCAGCGAAATCAGCCGCGGATCAGCAGCGAAATCCGCTGCGGATCAGCAGCGAAATCAGCCGCGGATCAGCAGCGAAATCCGCTGCGGATCCGCAGCGAAATCAGCGTCAGCAAAATCAGCGCGGATCAGCAGCGAAATCAGCGCGGATCCGCAGCGAAATCAGTTGCGGATCCGCAGCGAAATCAGTTGCGGATCAGCAGCGAAATCCGCCGCGGATCCGCAGCGAAAATCCGCCCGGATCCGCAGCGAAATCCGCGGGATCAGCAGCGAAATCGCCGCGGATCAGCAGCGAAATCAGCGCGATCAGCAGCGAAATCCGCTGCGGATCTGCAGCGAAATCGCCGCGGATCGCAGCGAAATCGCCACACGTGCGGATTTTGCTGCGGATCTGCGGCGTATTTGCTGCGATCCGCGCGATTTCGCTGCTGATCTGCGCGATATCGCTGCGCTTCCGCGACTGATTTCGCTGCTGATCCGCCGCGAATCAGCAGCGAAATCCGCCGCGGATCCGCAGCAAAATACGCCGCGGATCCGCAGCAAAATCCGCAACGTGTGCACAGGGCCTAATAGGAAAAAAAAAAAAAAAATCTTATTTTTTTTATTTGTCCCTACCTATGATAAAGGGGGGGTTCATTTACTTTTTTTTATTTTGATCACTGTGACAGTTTATCACAGTGATCAAAATAAATTTTTGGAAACTGGGGGGCGCACTGCGCATGCGCCGGCCGGCGGGCGCACTGCGCATGCGCCCGCCATTTTCCAAGATGGCGGCGCCCATGAAGAGGCCCGGGCGGACGCCGGGACCGATCCAGGGACATCGGTGGATCGGGAGAGGTGAGTAGGGTGGTCGGAAGGTTAGGGGGGGGGATCGGAAGGTGGGGGCACCGGAGCAAAGGAGGAGGGGAGCTGTTAGTGACGGCGGTGACCGATCGCTGCCATCTTTTGGTGGCGGCGGCCGATCGCCGCCGTGACTACGTGTGGGGGGGTCAGGTCTCGGTGTCCAGCCATGGCAGATGCTATTGCAGCATAGGCCATGGCTGGATTGTAATATTTCACCAATTAAATTGGTGAAATATTACAGATTGCTCTGATTGGCTGTTTCACTTTTAACAGCCAATCAGAGCGATCGTGGCCACGGGGGGGTTAAGTCAACCCCCCTGTGGTGAAGCACAAAGGGTCCTGTAACTGCGGGTCGGGTGACCTTTGAGTGACCCCGGTCTCCCGGCCCGCAGGAACGCGATCCTTTCATGACGCAGGGTATGCGTCATAGGTCGGATTGGCACCGACTTTCATGACGCATACGCTGTGTCAAAGGTCGGGAAGGGGTTAAAAGGCAAGAACACTGAAGTATAACCTTCGCACTGCAGCAGTTGTCAAAGTTCAACCCACATTATGCACTTCCAACATTGCAGCATTTGAGTCATCATGATGTGAGTTGGATTTGTCTAAGCTATGGAGTGACAAGGTTGACCATCAGTATCCTATAGCATAAGTAGGCTTTTGTGTTTGCATTTGTTTTCGACATGTGCATATCTGTAATAATATGTCACAATTATTTTGTTACAGATTTGTGACAAAGACTAATCATTTTATGGTTTGAAAGTTGACGTTTCAAATGTTTACAGCTTAGAAATCAGGGTGTAGCCTCATATCTATGTGTAGCACTAGACACTTTGAGGTGTCATGTTTTTTTCACCATGATTAGGTAGCTAGCAGTAATTTTTGCCGGACACACAGCAGGGGAACAGCAGGCGTTACTGAACCCCACAAACACATCAGCGATTGTTTTCATCTGTGCATCTAACACTTCTGAGCAGCAACTGGCGCTGTTGAAGCCCAGGGTCAAGGAGGGTGTAGGCAGAGGCCTAGTATGAGACGTTTGAAGTTGAAGTTGTAGTTAGCAGCAGTAATTTTTGCCAGACACACAGCAGGGGAACAGCAGGCGTTACTGAACCCCACAAACACATCAGCGATTGTTTTCATCTGTGCATCTAACACTTCTGAGCAGCAACTGGCGCTGTTGAAGCCAGGGTCAAGGAGGGTGTAGGCAGAGGCCTAGTATGAGACGTTTGAAGTTGAAGTTGTAGTTAGCAGCAGTAATTTTTGCCAGACACACAGCAGGGGAACAGCAGGCGTTACTGAACCCCACAAACACATCAGCGATTGTTTTCATCTGTGCATCTAACACTTCTGAGCAGCAACTGGCACTGTTGAAGCCCAGGGTCAAGGAGGGTGTAGGCAGAGGCCTAGTATGAGACGTTTGAAGTTGAAGTTGTAGTTAGCAGCAGTAATTTTTGCCAGACACAGAGCAGGGGAACAGCAGGCGTTACTGAACCCCACAAACACATCAGCGATTGTTTTCATCTGTGCATCTAACACTTTTGAGCAGCAACTGGCACTGTTGAAGCCCAGGGTCAAGGAGGGTGTAGGCAGAGGCCTAGTATGAGACGTTTGAAGTTGAAGTTGTAGTTAGCAGCAGTAATTTTTGCCAGACACACAGCAGGGGAACAGCAGGCATTACTGAACCCCACAAACACATCAGCGATTGTTTTCATCTGTGCATCTAACACTTCTGAGCAGCAACTGGCGCTGTTGAAGCCCAGGGTCAAGGAGGGTGTATGCAGAGGCCTAGTATGAGACGTTTGAAGTTGAAGTTGTAGTGAGCAGCAGTAATTTTTGCCAGACACACAGCAGGGGAACAGCAGGCGTTACTGAACCCCACAAACACATCAGCGATTGTTTTCATCTGTGCATCTAACACTTCTGAGCAGCAACTGGCGCTGTTGAAGCCCAGGGTCAAGGAGGGTGTAGGCACAAAATATTGAGTTATTGCCTTGTTACGTGGCCATTGCAAATGTATGTACTTCAAACAAGAATAAATGAAGTTTTACTAGGACAATAAAATGATGAATTTCAATTCCAAGAATAGAAAAATATTTATACTTGAGAGTCCTCTGTGGTTGATACCGTTTAATGGCTAACTGAAAATATGGTAACAAATTCAAAGCTTTCGAGACTACTCAGGTCTCTTCATCAGGCTAAGACTAAAAAAAAAATGAAGAATCACATATTTCTACACACAACAGGACACAGGAATAGGTAAGACAAGTGAGGGAGGGACAAGTGAGGGGAGACCGGCCAAAAAATGAGAACAAGGATGAATTATCAGCGCCACACGATAAGTCAAAAAATCATGGATTTACCTGTGGCAAAACACTTTTGTATGCCCGGTCATAGCATGATGGATATGGAATTACTGGTATTAAAATATAACTTCAAATATGAGAAAGATACAAAGGTTTCAGAATATAAGCTCATCATGACCTTTGACACTGTTAGTGATGGAATGAATAGATCACACGGATTTATGTCATTCTATATCAATTAAGGAATCTGCGTCTCTGCCCTTCCAGGGGCATGAAAACACAAAACCAGACCCCAATCAGAGGGCAATAAAACTTTCTATCCTTATCTAGGAACTGTTCCAATATTTATGTTCATCCCTCTGTGATAATGACAGTTCTGCTACACGTCACTTACTTGTCTTACCTATTGCACTATTCCTGTGTCCTGTTGTGTATAGAAATATGTGATGCTTCATTTTTTGTTTTAGTCTTTGCCTGATGAAGAGACGTGAGTAGCCTCGAAAGCTTGCAATTTGTTACCATCTTTTCAGTTATCCATTCAAAGGTATCAACCACTGCGAACTCTCAAGTCTAAATATTTTTCTATCTAATGGCTAACACGGTACGAAGATACACATGTTTCCTAACTTCAAGAATAAAAATAAAGACACTGCAAATATAAACGCATATATGCACATGCCAACAAGAAATGGAACAACACAGACACCACCCAAAAAATTGGTTACAAAATATAGTGTTGTAAATTTAACAATAAAAGTCCATTTTTGTATTTATGAATAATGCTTAAGGAACGCTATGTTAAACCATAACATAGTGAAGACAATGGATTTTGTAATCGTCACTCATCATCATCATCATTGCAATTTAGATGTGACAGTCAAAGACATTTCAATTATTTAAGTTAATAAAATCGTTACTTTGTACAGCATGTATGACATGTCCAGCATGGACTCATCAATGTGATGACACAATAATGTACGATAAAAAATAACCATTTAAAAAAACATAATGCATTGTCACAATTTAAGTGTGTGCCTGCAAGTGTAGGTGAAAGAAAGGCTACGGATAGCAAAGGTATATTCTATGTCTGTATCAGACAGTGTACAGCCTCTGATGGGTAATGGCGATGTTATACTGTACGTCAATAAAGTCTGCGGCTGCAATCATGCATTTTTTGCTTGGACAGTGTTGAAGAGGGTAAAGGTACTGCCACACTAAACGTTCCCGCTAACGATCACGATAACGACGCTATCGTTGGCGAGATCGTTTTAAGGTCGCTAGTAGCTGCCATACTTGACGATCTCATTAACGACGCATCAGCGGTTAGCGATCTTTTTAACGACTTTGGCGGTCGTTGGGATGTGCCACACTGCATGTACTGTGAAAGATCACGACCTCGATAGGCGTGACTGAGCGCGACCTTTTGCACGCCCCTTGTCACAGATTGGTGGTCACTATGTGTGTCATAGATATTTATCACAGCTCTCCCGCTTTGTGATTGGATGACCGCGTCATAAAAGACAACGTATCAGCACTCTTCTCCATTGCTCTGAGCAGAAGCGGTTCTTTCACCCAGTGTGTCCTGCTAGTCTTGGTAGCTACTGCGATCCGGTTTACACCACTATTTCGGTTGCTACTTTCTACGTTGGAGTTTTTGCGATCGTCTGTGGAGTATCCTCTGCGATCCAGTTGTGACGCTAGTTTCCCTATTTCTTTTTTCAGAATCACACAAGTTTTGTAAGGTAGGTAATTTTTTTTGTCACATTTAATTTTTCTTTTGTCTTTAATTGTACCGATCCATTTTAGATCTCTCTGCTGTTGTTAACCATTGTTGTCCATCATGTTTTTTCATTGTTTTGTTCAGGCACGCCCACCATTTTATGATCCCAGCTCTATCTATGTTTACTCCTGCGTCGCCCACAACCACCATTTTATGATCCCAGCTCTATCTATGTTTACTCCTGCGTCGCCCACAACCACCATTTTGTGATCCCTGCTGTGTTCTATGTTGTAGACTATGTAAGCATTTTATTTAACCATTCTGCTGTTCTCACATAATCATTTTTTTTATTACAGATGGCCGATAAGCAGGAGTTTTTGCGTGATTTTATCGAGCTGTACCGCACAATGCCGTGCCTCTGGAAAATTAAGTCTGCAGATTACAGTAACCGGTTGAAAAAGAAGGACGCCTACCAAAAACTGGCGGAGCTCTGCAGGAGCCATTACCCTGATGAACCGGCGGATGAGTCAACGGTTAAAAAACGGATTCAGGGCCTCCGCACGGTTTATAAAAAAGAGCTCAATAAAGTTATCAATTCAACCAAATCTGGAGCGGGGGCCGAAGAAGTTTATGTCCCCAAACTGTGGTACTTTGATCTGTTAGCTTTTACAAGGGACCAGGAAGTACCCAGAGAAGGGACATCCATTTCGGATCTAGACCCGGTGATCCAGCCGGACACCCCTGTCATACATGTAAGTACCTTTGTATTACAACACATTTTAATGTACATGCCAAAGTGGACTTAAATTTAAAAAATATTATTGTGAAATGTAGATAAAATGGCTGAATTAATCCCTTCATGTACTGACAATTTATGTAGCTCAACGGGTTGAGGCTTTTCATTTACAAGTGTAGTTTTCACATTTTTGCTGTATATGGGTGTTATAGTGTGAAGATAAATTTCTTTGTCTTTACAAGTGTAGTTTTCACATTTTTGCTGTATATGGGTGTTATAGTGTGAAGATTAATGTCTTTGTCTTTGTGATTTACCATTTGTTTTTTGTTCATGCAGGACACAGAAGAGGCGGTCTCCACACCTGCAACTGAACAAGACAGCATGCCGTGATCAATAGACGAAGTAGTCGAGCCACCATCATCTGTGCGGAGGCGGCTTTCACTTTCAGGAACGAAAAGGAAGGCTCCCACCTCGGCTCCCACCTCGGCTACTCCTGAATTGGTGGAAATTGCTAAAAAACTTCTTACAGCAGAAAAAAAAACTAAAATAACTGGCTTTGCATATTTTGCGAATGAGAGGCTGCCTACTCTGGATCCTGTTCAGCGGCTTCATGCAGAGAGACTGATGTTAGAGGTACTGAATCAAGCGTCTTTTGGAAACCTGGACAACACATATGTCGTCATGCCAAGACCGCAGCAGTACCCGGACTACCCATGGCCGCACAATCCTGTGCCAAACCCAGTTGGGATAAACCCAAACGTTGGTGCTCCCCCTTATTTTTATTCACCTCAGAGGCAGCGTGGTAATGGCAATGATCCATCTTACCAGCAGTTGTAGTTTTTAAAATGTTTTACTAAAGTTTTTTTTGGTTGTTTTTATATTTTTACATTGATACCTTTTTTAATAAAAAACTTATTTATCTAATGAATTGTGGTCTTTTCTTATGTGATGTCAACTATTAAAATGTTGTATTTTTATTACATCTACTTGTCACACATGGGGTCATGGGAGTACCAGCTATCATAGGTGTTCCATCATAGGGAAAAAATGAAATGAAAAAAATATCAAAAATTAACATTTTTTTTTTAAGGCACTGGTCACACTAGCGCTAAAACCTTATACTAAAAATAATACACCACAGCTGCGTAGATAAACGTAAAATATTAAATATATATTTATGTCATATATATTTTTTTTTTTTTTTTAAATAAAGATATAAAAATTAAATAAAAAAAAAAAACATAACAAAAAAAAAAAAATATAAACAAATTATTAACAAAATCAAAAAAAAAAATTCAAAAAAAAAAAAATTACTGAGGGCCCCGGTGTCCAGCCGCTGCCCTCTCCAGCATCATCCCGTGTTGATGCAGAGCTCCCATCGTTCTTTGCAGCGCTGCCACCGCAGTTTGCATCGCTGCCACAGCGCTGCTCAATTCCGTCAACAGCCGGCGGTGGGACACCAACAGGTCCTGGGCAGTGGGGATTTCTGTGGAGGTAAAGGTAACAGTTAATAGTGAATTCTGTTGCAACATCAACATGTACATGTTATGTTAATTAACACTTACGGTTGTCGTCAGACGACCCGCTCACTGCCCACCCAGAACCTGTTGGTCCGCCGGCTAGGGAAACACAGAAAAAATTTTTTATATTACAACAGCCATTACACATAAGACCTTACAAAGTTCTCAAACATGTCTGACGCTTATATAATGTGCGTTAATTACCTGATGGGGAGCCTGCATCCGTGTGACGGGATGATGCTGGAGAGAAGGCAATGGAAGGTGAGGTGCTTGACCCCGACTGTGGAGGGGGGTTGCTGCCAGGGAAGGGGCTGAAGGGATGGAGAGGTGTGGTGAGGATGGTGGTGGAGGGGTAGCCGGAGATGGAGGTGGAGGGGTAGCCGGGGAAGGAGATGGAGGTGGAGGGGTAGCCGCAGCAGCTGGTGAAGGTGGTGCTGTAAATAAAATATACAATTCAGTCAAATAATCCTTCTACTAACCCCGTTACTGCCAGTACTTCCATCTATGCCTGTAAACCCCCTCACGACTGGTACTCCCTTCACTGCCTGCCCTATCACTGTCGGTACTCCCATCACTGCGGGTGCATTGATATAGGTAGATAAGGCTACTTGCGTTTTTTGTCGCAGCGCATCTTGCGCTATCGGACGCATGCGCAATGTTCCCCTACCTTTAACATGGCGGGCGCAGGGTTTAGCGCTTGCACGCGTTCATGTGCGTTTGTCGTGCGCTGCGCATTTTCCCGGTGTGAACGCATACGCGCTAGACGCTACATGTTGCAATTTTTTTTTCGGTCAAAAAAAAAAAAAAAAGATGATTGAGACAGAGATGATAGAGCCAGAGATGATGGAGACAGAGATGATGGAGCCAGAGATGATGGAGCCAGAGATGATGGAGACAGATGATGGAGGCAGAGATAATGGAGGCAGAGATGATGGAGCCAGAGATGATGGAGCCAGAGATGATGGAGACAGATGATGGAGGCAGAGATAATGGAGGCAGAGATGATGGAGCCAGAGATGATGGAGGCAGAGATGATGGAGCCAGAGATGATGGAGACAGAGATGATAGAAATGTGACACATAGACAACGCATGCGCCAAAACAACCCAAAAGCATGCAAAAACGCATGAAATCGCAGACAAACGCTGTTTTTTTTTGTCGAAATGCGCATGCTGATGCGACTAAATATCGCAGCGTTTATAAGCGTTTGCATGCGTTTTTTTAATGCGCTACTTGTGCGCTCGAAACGCATCGCTAAAAAATGCAAGTGTGAAAGTAGCCTACCCCACAAAACATAACCTATCCAGATACCCTCATCAATACTCACTCAGAGGCCTGCGGAGCTGGGCCCGGATGCTGGCGACCCTCTCGCGTGAGCGGTATCGCAGGTCCGCCAGCTTCTTTCTGATTTGCGCTTTTGTGGCACCACATTGTACCTCCTCTGCAGGCCCCGCTGGATCCTCTGCAGGCATAACCTTTTGTGGCGCATTGGATGTGCCACAGGTAGCCTGCAGTGGTAGTCCCAGAGGTCCGTCTTCTTTATCAGATAACGGACCTCTTCATCAGCCCATTTGGGCCCGCGCTGTCTCGCCGCCATTGCCGCCATCACAAACAACAGAGCATTGGGCGACGCCAGCGCCATGACGTCACAGCGTGCGCACGTTACGTGCGACCGCACCGCGACGCTAAACGGGGTTTTGCGATTGAAAAGTAACCGCAGCAGCCATGCGGCAGAAGCACAGATATGAAATGCTGTTGCAATCGCAATACCACTGTTCCAAGGTAGGCGATCACAATGGCGTGTCATGTCTTTATGGCTGGGGATCGTGACAATCTAGCAAATCACAAATGGCTTTTTGCATGTTTGCATGTGTAGTTGCAGTGTCAAATAGCGATCCAAATAACATCGCATATCTTGATGGCTGGGGCTCGCTAATCCCCTTTGCAAAGTCACAATGGCTTTTTGCATAGCGTGAGTAGTCAAATAGCGATCACAATAACATAGCATATCTTGATGGCTGGGGCTCGCTAATCCCCTTTGCAAGTCACAATGGCTTTTTGAATAGCGTGGTAGTCAAATAGCGATCACAATAAACATGCATATCTTGATGGCTGGGGCTCGCTAATCCCCTTTGCAAGTCACAATGGCTTTTTGCATAGCGTGAGTAGTCAAATAGCGATCACAATAACATAGCATATCTTGATGGCTGGGGCTCGCTAATCCCCTTTGCAAGTCACAATGGCTTTTTGCATAGCGAGTAGTCAAATAGCGATCACAATAACATCGCATATTTTGATGGCTGGGGCTCGCTAATCCCCTTTGCAAGTCACAATGGCTTTTTGAATAGCGTGGGTAGTCAAATAGCGATCACAATAGCCTCGTATATTTTGATGGCTGGGGCTCGCTAATCCCCTTGGAAATCACAATGGCTTTTTGCAGATCTGTATGCATGTTTACTTGTGTGGTCACATTGCGATCACAATGACGTCGCATATCTGTGAATAGCTGATTCCCTGGTGAATGTTGACCTTTACCTCCCAAGAATTTTCAAATATATGTATAACAATTTTTTAACCTTTCATATATGACTATAATATATATATTATATATTTAAACTTTATAGATGCAGCTGTGGTGTATTATCTGTTATATATAATTATAATGTTTGAACGCTACTGAGACCATAGGCCCTTAAAATAATTGAAAATATTTGAAACTTTTTTCTTTATTTTTTTAACAATGAACTCCTGTGACTGATGGTACTCCCATGAGCATGTGTGTGACAAGTAGATACAATGTATAACAAAAAATAGGGAAAAAAAAAGCCTTTGAAAAGATTTTAAAAACTACAGCAGCTGGTAACATGTCTCGTTGCCATCCCCATTACTCCCTCCCCACATCTCACCCATCATTAGCCCTTCTCCCATATTGGTAAAATAATTGAAAAAAACACGAATGCATTTTTAAAATAAAAATATTTTATTATCAAAACATTGTTAAAAAAAGGGTAAAGTAAAACATTCTCAAAATCAAACTAGACCTGATGCTGCCAACTCACTGCACCAGGCCCATTAAAGTATTGGCAGTACTTGTCTCTGCCGGCCTTCGCATTGTCCTTGCTCCTGCCTTGATTGACTGGTTGAAGGCCTGCAATAGCGGGATCATTGTCACGCCATTCTCCGAGCACCACGTCACCATTGCTGTCCGAGTCCATGAAGCCTGGCGGACTGTAAGTACCAGCATCGCGTTTTCTTAGAAAATTGTGCAGCACACAACAGGCCAACACCACAGAGTCTATGGATTCCAGCTTCATGTTGATTGGAGTGTGGAAAACCCTGAAGCGATTGGCCATTATGCCGAAGGCATTCTCCACAACACGCCGTGCCCTAGACAGTCTGTAATTAAAAATACGCCTTTCCCCTGTCAAAGTCTTTTGTGGGTATGGTTTCACAAGATGCTCATGAAGGGGGAAGGCTTCATCACCCACAAACACAAAGTTTAGGTTGGCGGTGGTGTCCATGTTGGTTGGCAAGTTAAGTTTATTATTAAACAACCGATCACCAAAACTTGTGTGCTCCAAAACGCCACCGTCAGAAACCCTTCCATTAATGCCAACATTAACGTCAATAAATTCATAATTGGCATTAACAAGGGCCATGAGGATCACGCTGAAGTAGCCCTTGTAATTATGAAAAAAGGATCCGCTTTTGGCTGGTTGCGTGATCCGCACATGTTTGCCATCCAAGGCACCACCACAGTTTGGGAACTGCCAAATCCGTTCAAAATCAGAGGCAATAATTTGCCATTCCGCCACTGATTTTGGAAATGGCATGTAGCTCCGTAAACTGCGGACGATGGCGTTGCATGTCTCCGGAATTAGTTCTCCAAGCAGCGACCGAGAAATTGCAGCAGAATATTGCAAATCCTTCATGGAACGTCCGGTTGCGTAGGGTAGGGTAGCGTGTGTCAATTAGATGACTCTATAAAATGTGACTTAACGCAGCGTTATTGCGCCCTAGGGACGCCAAAAATACGACAGCAGTAATCATTTACTGTCTAATACTCCACCTATGACCAACAAAAAAAGACCGTTCCCTCTTTAACAATCTACAAGACTAACAAGCATAATGGTTGACACAGACTTTATTGAGGTACAGTATTACATCGACATTGTCCATGAGTAACTATGCACTGTGATACCTATATACCATTATTAATTTATATCTGTTGTGGTTGTTTCAACAGCACTTGCAGGTATAACTAGTACTACCTATTGTCAGTATGCATGATGCACTTTCTAGATGTAATAATTTATTATTGCACATTATTACCAGGTTTAGATGCTGGCCATTTCATATATGGTGTGTGAAGTTACAGTTGGCATCAGTATGTGTATTTTATAATGTCTGTCATAAATAAAACTCGTGATGATGATGATGAGGATTTTATGATTCGTATATCCATTGACTGCATTATCTTACAGGTACAGATAAAGTTCCTTAAAAAGCATTAATTGATAAGTATGAAATGTACTTTTATGCATTAATGTCAAAAAGTGAACACTATGTTTTAGTTTTTGTTACCATTTCTAATAGACATGTGCAGATATGCGCTGTGATGAAAAATTATTATTTGTCCATATTTGTCATAAAAATTTATCATTCTAGGCCTGGAAAACTTCACAATTTCCTGTTTTAAGCATAACAATCAGGGTGACGGCTCTTCCCTATTTGGAGCATGTTCGACATGGGTTTTTCTGTGCATGTGTAGGGAACAGGAGACTTGTTGCCGGACACACAGCAGGGGAACAGCTGGCGTTACTGAACCCCACTAACACTATAGCTTGTGTATTGGTCTGTGGACACGACACTTCTGAGCAGCAACTGGCAGTGTTGTAGCACAGGGAGTAGAGTTCAGGTGGTAGAAAGATGAACATAACAGGAGACATGGATAACGTTGCGAACCAGTTATTTAATCTGAAAACGGACAGACAAATTCTGGCGAGATCCATGCCTTGTTCATTTTCAGAAAAGTAAGCCGGTCTACATTATCGGAGGATAGTCGCATGCGACGGTCTGTTAGTACACCACCTGCGGCACTAAAGACGCGCTCCGATAATACACTGGCAGCAGGGCAAGCCAGCACCTCCAATTCATACTGGCTAAGCTCTGGCCATGTATCCAGCTTAGAGACCCAAAACTTGAATGGGGAAGAGCCATCTGGGAGTACACTGAGAGGGAAAGACATGTAGTCTGTCACCATCTTACGGAAACGTTGCCTCCTGCTGACTGGAGCCGTCTCGGATGGTGTAGACATTGGTGGCGCTGCCACAAAACTTCGCCACATTTGGAACATACTGGTCTTGCCCTGTGCAGATGCGCTGCTTGCGCTCCCTCTTGTTGCAGAGCTGTCTCCACTGCCTCGACGCACAGAGCTGCTTTGTAAAGCAGTAGCAGTGCTCTCGGCTGGAATGGAGAACATTATGGATTGCACCAGTGTGTCTTGGTACTCCCGCATTTTACGCTCCCGGTTCAACGGTGTGATGAGGCTTTGTAAGTTGTCCCGGTAGCGAGGGTCTAGGAGGGTGTACACCCAATAATCAGACGTGGTGAGAATGTGGGCGATGCGGCGGTCGTTTCTCAGGCACTGCAGCATGAAATCAACCATGTGCTGCAGACTCCCAACTGGCCAAGAAACGCTGTCCCCTGCAAGAGGCGTCATCTCTGCCTGCTCTGCATCACCCCACCCTCGCTCTACATACTGACTAGAGCGTTGTGTACCTCCCTCTGGAGCAATATCTTCCTCCTCCATTGACTCCTCCTCATCCTCCTCACAAAGTGAGCCCTGCCCAGCCCTTTGTGAGGAACCACGTTGCGCTGACTGTCCAGAAGGTGATGGAATTTGTGACTCCTCATCCTCCACCTCTTCCAAAACCTCATCCCTTATTGCTTGCAGTGTTTTTTGAAGCAGGCAGATAAGGGGGACAGTCAGGCTGACTAGTGCATCATCTGCACTCGCCATCCGCGTTGACTCATCAAACGCACGCAAAACGTGGCAGATGTCCTTCATAGAGGCCCACTCAGTAGTGGTGAAGTGTGAACGACGCAAATTGCGAGTTGATTGCGCCTGATGCAGCTGATACTCCATTACTGCTGGCTGCTGCTCACACAACCGCTCCAACATATTAACGTGGAATTCCACCTGGTGGGTACGTCACATATGATGCGATGTTCAGGAAGGCGAAATCTGCGTTGCAGAGCTGCAATGCGCGATCTGGCCATGCTGGAACGTCGCAAGTGAGCGCACTCTAGGCGGACCTTGTGCAGCAGTGCATCAAGATCCGGATAGTCCCTCAAAAAACTCTGCACGACCAAGTTGAGCACATGTGCCAGACATGGTATGTGAGTGAGGTTGCCAAGGCCCAGAGCTGCCACCAGATTTCGGCCATTGTCACACACTACCAAGCCTGGCTGGAGATTCGCTGGCAAAAACCACACGTCGCTCTCCTGCTTGATGGCATTCCAGAGCTCCTGCGCTGTGTGGCTTCGATTCCCCATGTAAATTAATTTCAGGACGGCCTGTTGACGTTTGGCCACGGCTGTGCTCATATCGGTCACATCAGGTAAGCGTTCACGGGTCCATGTGGAGGTAGACCGTGACGGCTCCTGCAGCGATGATTCTGAGGAACTGGAGTAGGAGGAGGAGTCAATGTGGACAGACTTGATTCCTGCAATCCTTGGAGTTGGCAGAACACGTACAGCGCCACTCGCAAGATCTGTACCCGGCTCCACAACATTGACCCAATGGGCAGTGAGGGAAAGGTATCGTCCCTGGCCATGGGTACTGGTCCACGCATCGGTGGTCAGGTGGACCTTGCTACTGACGGCGTTTAGTAGCGCATGTTTAATTTTTCCCTCAACATGCTTTTGCAGACCAGGGACGGCTTGCCTGCTGAAATAAAATCGGCTGGGCACATTGTATTGTGGGACTGCCAATGACATTAAGTCACGGAAACTGTCAGTCTCCACCAGCCTGAATGACAACATTTCAAGGGACAGGAGTTTTGCAATGCCAGCATTCAGAGCCTGTGCTCGTGGATGGTTTGCCGAGTATGGCCGTCTTTT
Organism: Oophaga sylvatica; assembly: GCA_033576555.1. NCBI lineage: Eukaryota > Metazoa > Chordata > Amphibia > Anura > Dendrobatidae > Oophaga > Oophaga sylvatica. Next base: position 11,600 of record JARQOD010010692.1, on the reverse strand, counting down.
ATCCCATGCCTGTGCTACCGATGGCTGTTTTGTGGCCTGGGAGTGTGAGGATGACAGGGAACTTGCAGCTGTGGGTGGAATAACACTGGGTCTCTGGACAACAGTGACAGAGGTTCTTCCATGGCGATCCTGTGAGGAAGCCGAACCAGCTGTGTGTGAGCTGGAGGAAGAGGCTCCAACACGAGCTGAAGATGTAGGTGCTGCTGTAGGTTGGCCTACATCTCCAGTGTGTCTTTGTAACTCAACCACGTGCTTTGTCCGTACATGTTTCCACATATTTGTGGTATTGAGGTTACTGATATTTTTACCTCTTTTAACTTTTTGATTACACAGCTTGCATTTGACATAGCAAATATCATCTGCAAGTGTGTCAAAAAAGGACCACGCAGTGCAAGTCCTGGGAGCGCCCGGTTTGGCTGTTGGAAGAGAACTGCTACGAACGGGTGCCAAACTGGAGGCTACAGGCAACCGAGTCTGCAGCCTACCTCTCCCTACTGTTTGGACCGTTGGGGCAATCTCTTCCTCAGAGCTGCTACCACCACCTTCCTGTTCCTCACGCCATGTTGGGTCTTGGACCTCATCATCTCCACTACCCTCTTCCAACACCTGCTGCTGTTGGGTGGTCTGGCCAGCACCTTGCTCAACAGAAAATGGCACCTGAGTCTCATCATCATCAGATGCGTTCTGCAATGTGCTGACCATCGGCACTGGCTCACCCGCCTCTTCACATTCAGAGAGACACAGCTGTTGCGCATCACTGTATACTGCCTCTTCTTCACATTCCAGAATGCTGCTTGGCTGGGCCCCTGTTTGCAAGCCAACAGATTCTGAGAACAGAAGCAGAGACTCAGCTGGCTCCAGTTCAGAACTCTCTGACTGCCTGGGCAATTTGGCAGGCGGTGAAGAGACAGATGGTTGTTCAACAGTGCTGTGGTCCTGAGAGGAGGTGGAAGCAATTGAAGTCGATGCATTGGCTGCCATCCAACCAACAACGGCTTCAATTTGTTCTTCCCGCAGCAGGGGGGTACGCTGAGCTCCTACAAAAGTGCGCATAAAGGAACGCTCACGGGGAAAACTGGTGGATGCTGTGTCACTGGGTGCAGCAGCAGCCACAGAATCCCCACGTCCTCTCCCTGCTGAAACTCCACGGCCACGACCACGTGCCTTACTCCCTGCCTTCTTCATCTTGGTAGATTGATAAAGAAAGTCAGAAAAGTTATAAGGCCTAAGTGTGGTTATTCCTCAGAGACTGCAGTGAACACTGCAGACAACTGTTCAGTAGCTGTGAAAGGCCCCTTTGTGTACTTCTATAGTGTTTGCAACCAATGTATTGTATACGGATGGAAGTGCGTCACACTAATAGATTAGATTTTTTTCAAATATAATGGAGCTGCACCAATTAGAGAAAAATGTGAAGGATGAGGCAGTGACACACGCTCAGCAGACTACAACCAGCAGTGGTTGAAGAACTAACTGGAGCGTAATCTGCACTCAAAAAATGAAAAGCTCACAGACTACAGTGAACACTGAAACACAACTGTTCAGTAGCTGTGAAAGGCCCCTTTGTCTACTTCTATAGTGTTTGCAACCAATGTATTGTATACAGATGGAAGCGCGTCACACTAATAGATTAGATTTTTTTCAAATATAATGGAGCAGCACCAATTAGAGAAAAATGTGAAGGATGAGGCAGTGACACACGCTCAGCAGACTACAACCAGCAGTGGTTGAAGAACTAACTGGAGCGTAATCTGCACTCAAAAAATGAAAAGCTCACAGACTACAGTGAACACTGAAACACAACTGTTCAGTAGCTGTGAAAGGCCCCTTTGTCTACTTCTATAGTGTTTGCAACCAATGTATTGTATACGGATGGAAGCGCGTCACACTAATAGATTAGATTTTTTTCAAATATAATGGAGCAGCACCAATTAGAGAAAAATGTGAAGGATGAGGCAGTGACACACGCTCAGCAGACTACAACCAGCAGTGGTTGAAGAACTAACTGGAGCGTAATCTGCACTTAAAAAATGAAAAGCTCACAGACTACAGTGAACACTGAAACACAACTGTTCAGTAGCTGTGAAAGGCTACTCCTTTGTCTACTTCTATAGTGTTTGCAACCAATGTATTGTATACGGATGGAAGCGCGTCACACTAATAGATTAGATTTTTTTCAAATATAATGGAGCAGCACCAATTAGAGAAAAATGTGAAAGATGAGGCAGTGACACACGCTCAGCAGACTACAACCAGCAGTGGTTGAAGAACTAACTGGAGCGTAATCTGCACTCAAAAAATGAAAAGCTCACAGACTACAGTGAACACTGAAACACAACTGTTCAGTAGCTGTGAAAGGCCCCTTTGTGTACTTCTATAGTGTTTGCAACCAATGTATTGTATACGGATGGAAGCGCGTCACACTAATAGATTAGATTTTTTTCAAATATAATGGAGCAGCACCAATTAAGAAAAATGTGAAGGATGAGGCAGTGACACACGCTCAGCAGACTACAACCAGCAGTGGTTGAAGAACTAACTGGAGCGTAATCTGCACTCAAAAAATGAAAAGCTCACAGACTACAGTGAACACTGAAACACAACTGTTCAGTAGCTGTGAAAGGCCTCTTTGTCTACTTCTATAGTGTTTGCAACCAATGTATTGTATACGGATGGAAGCGCGTCACACTAATAGATTAGATTTTTTTCAAATATAATGGAGTAGCACCAATTAGAGAAAAATGTGAAGGATGAGGCAGTGACACACGCTCAGCAGACTACAACCAGCAGTGGTTGAAGAACTAACTGGAGCGTAATCTGCACTCAAAAAATGAAAAGCTCACAGACTACAGTGAACACTGAAACACAACTGTTCAGTAGCTGTGAAAGGCCCCTTTGTGTACTTCTATAGTGTTTGCAACCAATGTATTGTATACGGATGGAAGCGCGTCACACTAATAGATTAGATTTTTTTCAAATATAATGGAGCAGCACCAATTAGAGAAAAATGTGAAGGATGAGGCAGTGACACACGCTCAGCAGACTACAACCAGCAGTGGTTGAAGAACTAACTAGAGCGTAATCTGCACTCAAAAAATGAAAAGCTCACAGACTACAGTGAACACTGAAACACAACTGTCCACAATCTGTGAAAGGCTACTCCTTTGTCTACTTCTATAGTGTTTGCAACCAATGTATTGTATACGGATGGAAGCGCGTCACACTAATAGATTAGATTTTTTTAAAATATAATGGAGCTGCACCAATTCCACAAAATCAAATAAAAAAAAGAGTCAGTGAGTGACACGTGCAGATGCCTACAAACAGTGGTGGATGCAGAGCAAACTGCAGCGTCACCTGCACTCTCACACACACCTTGCACAGAGCTGTTAAAACAACACTGGCAAAAGGAAGCTTTACACAGTGGTTGGTAAACTAGCCTGCCTAAAGCACAGTAGAGTACACAAAATCGCAATGTCTAACTGTCCCTCAGAGTCAGCACAGCAGCGTTCTGTCCCTAACTGAGTTCACAGCACAGTGACGCTAAAATGGAGGCGGCGCCTTTTATAGTGCATTCTGACATCATTTCAGCAGCCAATCACAGCCATGCCATTAGTTAAGATGACCGCAGCATTACAGGATGTGCCCACACTTCATAAGATTCCTCATTGGCTGACTAAAATCACATTGCCTCTCAAAGAATTATGGGAACTTCCGATTCCGGTATACGATATTGAAAAAATATCGGAACTAAGTATCGGAATTCCGATACAGCGAATATCGGCCGATACCCGATACTTGCGGTATCGGAATGCTCAACACTACTCACAACCCTAAACAGTTATTCAACACCTTCAATTCTCTCCTCCACCCCACAGCACCTCCTCTCTCCCCCCTCATTTCAGCCGAAGACTTTGCCTCATTTTTCAAGAAGAAGATTGATAACAGCAGACACAGTTTTGGTCAACAGCCCCCAGAGCCCTTCCTCCTAACTGCCCTGCCCTCCTCCTCCAAAACGAACTTCTCCACCATTACAGAAGATCGACTCTCCACTCTACTCTCAAGATCACATCTCACTACCTGTGCACTTGACCCGAACCCATCCCACTTCATCCCAAACCTCACCACAGTCTTCATCCCAACCCTAACCCATCTTTTCAACCTATCACTAACAACTGGTGTTTTCCCCTCAAGCTTTAAACATGCCTCAATCACACCTATCCTCAAAAAGCCCTCTCTTGACTCATCCTCTGTATCTATCTATCGCCCTATATCAGTTCTCCCCTATGCCTCAAAACTACTGAAACAACACGTCCATCTTGAACTGTCCTCCCACATCTCTTCTTGCTCCCTCCTCGACCACCTACAATCTGGCTTCCGGCCACACCACTCCACTGAAACTGCCCTAACTAAGATCACCAATGACCTATTATCTGCCAAGGCCAAGCGACACTACTCTGTCCTCCTCCTCCTGGACTTGTCCTCTGCCTTTGACACAGTGGACCATTCCCTATTACTACAGACCCTCTCATCTCTTGGTATCACAGGCTTGGCCCTATCTTGGATCGCGTCATACCTAACAGACCGGACATTCAGCGTCTCCCTCTCACACACCACCTCCTCACCGCACCCTCTATCTGTCGGAGTCCCGCAAGGTTCAGTCCTAGGGCCCCTGCTCTTCTCCATCTACACCTACAGCCTCGGACTGCTCATAGAATCTCACGGCTTTGAATATAACCTCTATGCTGATGACACACAGATCTACATCTCTGGACCAGATATCACCTCCCTACTAAACAGAATCCCTCAATGTATGTCCGTTATTTCATCCTTTTTCTCCGCTAGATTCCTAAAACTTAATATGGACAAAACAGAATTCATCATCTTTCCCCCATATCACACAACCCCTCCAATGGACCTATCAATTAATGTAAACGACTGCTCACTCTCTCCAGTCCCACAAGCTCGCTGCCTCGGGATTATCCTTGACACTGATCTCTCTTTTAAACCACATATCCAAGCCCTCTCCACCTCCTGCTGACTTCAACTCAAAAATATCTCACGGATTCGTACATTCCTCAACCAAGAATCTGCAAAAACCTAGTCCATGCCCTCATCATCTCCCGCCTCGACTACTGCAACCTCCTGCTCTGTGGCCTCCCCTCTAACACTCTCGCACCCCTCCAATCTATTCTAAACTCTGCTGCCCGACTAATCCACCTGTCCCCCCGCTATTCCCCGGTCTCTCTCCTCTTTCCATCCCTGCACTGGCTCCCCATTACACAAAGACTCCAGTTCAAAACCCTAATCATGACATACAAAGCCATCCACAACCTGTGTCCTCCATATATCTGTGACCTTATCTCCCGGTACCTATCTGCACGCAACCTCCGATCCTCACAGGATCTCTTCCTCACCTCCCCTGTTATCTCCTCTTCCCACAATCGCATACAAGATTTCTTCCGCGCATCCCCCCTACTCTGGAACTCTCTACCACAACATATCAGACTCTCGCCTACCATGGAAACCTTCAAAAAGAACCTGAAGACCTACCTCTTCCGACAAGACTACAACCTGCAGTAACCACTGATCCACCAAACCGCTGCACGACCAGCTCTACCCTCACCTACTGCATCCTCACCCATCCCTTGTAGATTGTAAGCCCTACAATCGCGGGCAGGGTCCTCTCTCCTCCTGTACCCGTCGTAACTTGTATTGTCTCAGATTACTGTACTTGTATTTATTATGTATACCCCACCTCACATGTAAAACGCCATGGAGTAAATGGCGCTATAATAATAAATAATAATAATATGGGGTCTATAATATATGGAGCATTATATGGGGCCAATCATACACTGGAGCATCATATATGGGGCCCATTATATATGGAGCATTATATGGGGCCCATAATATACTGGAGCATCATATATAGGTCCATTATATATGAAGCATTATATGGGGCCCATCATATACTGGAGCATCATATGGAGCCCATTATATATGGAACATCATATGGGGCCCATTATATATGGAGCATCATTTTGGGGCCTATTATGGAGCATCTTATAGGGTCCATTATATATGGAGCATTATATGGGGTCCATTATATATAGAGCATTATATGGGGCTCATTATTCTGTATGGCGCTCTATGTGGTGACCATAATACTGTATGGAGATATCTAAATGGCTCATTATTCTGTATGGAACACTATGTGGTGCCCATAAAACTGTATGAAGCAATATATGGAGCTCATTATACTGTATGGAGCAATATATGGGGCTCATTATTCTGCATGGAGCACTATGGGGTACCCATAATACTGTATGGAGCAATATATGGAGCTCATTATTCTGTATGGAGCACTATGTGTTGCCCATAATACTGTATGGATGACTATACTGTTTGTCTTTAGCGCTATTGTAGAATTTACAATAGATATCACTCATGTAATGTATGAAGTAAGTGAAATGTTTGGCATTGTACTATACCTATATTTCTCTGCCATATATGTGCATCATGAATTGTGGTATGTATTAAAGGGGCCCATTGAGACTTTCGCCCGGGGCCCATGAAAACCTGGAGCTGGCCCTGCGTGCCTGTGTAATGCCGGGACGGCACACTGGGACAAATATTCCGCATGTTCGTGACCTCGGGGTGATCCTCAACTCTGCTCTCTCTTTCAAACTACATATCAAAGCCCTTGGCTCCTCCTGTCCATTACAACTCAAAAACATTTCCTGGATCCGTACATTACAAGAAACGTAAAAAATGTTTGTGCACGCCCTCATGATCTCCCGCCTCGAGTATTGCAACCTTATACTCTGTACCCTCCTATCTAGCGCTGTTGCACCACTCAAATCTATCCAAAACTCTGCTGCCAGAGTAATCCAACTGTCCCTCCGTTATTCCACAGTCTCTCCTCTCTGCCATGCCCTTCACTGTCTTCCTATTGCCCATAGGCTACAGTTCAAAACCGTAAATATTGACATACAAAGCCATCCCCAAACTGTCTCCTCCATACATCTGTGACATGGTCTCACAATGTCCGACTGAGTCATGACTTTTTCTACGCAAACACAGTGTGCCGTCAGCAAGATGTGCTGTCCCTGCTCATAATCACTTGTCCATGAGTCCGTGGTTAGGTGCACTTTCCCTGTACCTGGATTGTTGATGGCACGGGTAATGTTGTGGGACATGTGCTTGCTTGTCTAATATCGTGATGGCAGACCGGGAGAAATAGTGCCGGGTGCGGAAAGCTTCCGTATTCCACGAGCCTAAAATGCAACAATTCCATCGCAAACAGATGACAAATGTGTAAATTTAGTACTGTGGCGTTGGCGGCGTATTTCCGCTTGCGTTCCAAAGACTGGGGTATGGACAACTGAACGCTGCGTTGGGACAAGGACGTGGATGTGATTGTTAATGGTGCAAGTTGAGTTTGTGTGCAACTACAGATGGAGGGCAAGAGGCATCTTTGCATGCACCATGGACAGGGGATTGGCTTGCATGCACAACAGCGGAAGATGCAGTGGTATCACCCGAAGACACTGTTCATGGAGCTTGGTGTTCAACCAACAAAGTTGGGTGCTTTGCTGCCATGTGCCTGATCATGCTGGTGGTGGTAAGGCTGGTAGTTTTGCCCTGCTGATGCGGGCATGGTCGGTGGTGCAAATTGCCTTTTTGGGGTTACTGGCTGAGTCTTTAAAAAACAACAAGACTGTTAGGGGGACATTCATTGTCTTCCTCTCCCACACCACCTCCTGACCTCGACACCTGTGTTTCGGTGTTCCCAAGGCTCTGTTCTAGGACCCCTACTCTTCTCCATCTACACCTTCGGCCTGTGACAGCTGATGTAATGGCACGGTTTGCAGTATCATCACTGCGCCGATGACATGGAGATCTACCTATCTGTACCTAACATCACCTCCTTAATGACAAAAATCACACATCTTTCCGCTATATCATCCTTCTTTTCTGCTCGCTTTCAAAAGTGGACATGGACAAATCAGAATACATCATCTTTCAAGCACTCACGCTGAATAGACATGAGAGCTGTGTATGCATTATTCGGTACCACTTTAGTAAGATGGTAACTTAGCCCTAGAGAAAATGATTTTACAGACATTCACGCCTTTTTTGCACATTTTTTGCAGCTGTGATCTTCATCTTCTTGGTGTGGATGTGGTAAATTTCAAAGTCGTCATCAATACCATCATCATCCATATCTTGTAAAGAGGAAATCTGTTTTTTCCAAGGGTCGTGGTTATGTACTTTTAGTGGCATTCCATTAACAGTGTTCGTTACACTATGACAAATAATTTTCCACTGGAACATTTTGATCTTATTGTTAATATGTATGGGTGAAGATGAAGAAGTTTGTGCCACGGGTGTGTTTATAGTTACGTACGGTGCACTCCTCCTTAAACTTAGTTGTAATGTATGTAGTACAGTTCATATAGCGTCTTGTGCTTGGGTGCGATGAAAACACAGGAGTCACAGGTTTGATATAGAAAAGTCCTGTATTACTTCATACAAGTTAGCAGAAATAGTCACACAGTTTGCAGACACAGAAACAGGAGACACAGCAGGCCAGAGTAATCCAAGCTCAGCAATCACTCTCCAATACAGATTCAGGATCTTCTTCTCTGTTACCGTAAGTCCATGCAAACGTGGGTCTTTCAAAGAGCAGGGTTCAGAGTCCACAAGTGCTTCAGAGTTCCTCAGTAGGAATAGCTGGAGTACAAGGTCCAAGGCTTACAGGAGTCAAGTCACAGGTTCACTGCAGGCTAGATTCTGAAGCACTGATTGCTCAGCTGTGGCTGCTTAAGAAGCAAAGGAGAGAATCAGGGCGGGAACATGCAAGCTGGAAACTCCATTTTGACTGAGGGCAAGATAGCTGCAGCAAGACAGAAAGTAAAATGGCTGACGAACAAACTGAGTTTCAGGAATATATACATAGAACCTTACATTACTCCCCCCTTAAGGACAACCTCCGGATGACCTCAGACCAGGCTTGTGTGGGTACCTCTGATGAAACTGACGGAGCAAGCGAGGAGCATTAACGTTATTGACCGGTTCCCATGAGTCGTCCTCCACAGGGTAACCCTGCCATTTAATCAGATATTGTAACTGATTTCTATACAACCTGGAATCTAAAATCCTTTCCACCACAAATTCTTCCTGACCATCGACTAGCACTGGGTCAGGGCAAGGAGAGGAACGTCCAGGAAACGTATTGGGTGTCGCAGCCTTTAGTAGGGATACATGAAAGACAGGGTGGATTCTCATAGTTCTGGGCAGTTGAAGACGACAAGCAACGGCACTTATAATTTTACTGATTTTATAGGGTCCAATGTACTTATGTCCCAACTTAGACGATGGAATCCTTAACTTAAGATTTCTGGTTGACAGCCAGACCAAGTCTCCTACCTTGAAAGCTGGTGCAGGTTTACGAAATTTATCTGCTGCTTTCTTGTACCTTTCTTGAGCCGATTCCAGATTTTCCTTTAGAAGATCCATATTCTTCTGTAAAGACGTGATTCTTTCAGCCACTGCTGGTAAAGGCGTTTCTATGGGAAATCGTGGTAGAATGTTAGGATGATAACCTAGATTAGAGTAAAAAGGAGACTGTTTAGTGGAGGCACTCTGAGAGTTGTTATACGAGAACTCAGCTAATGGAAGTAGATCCACCCAATCATCCTGTAGGTGGCAGATAAAGCAGCGGAGATACTGCTCCAGGGTTTGATTGGTTCGTTCGGTCTGTCCATTAGTCTGGGGATGAAAAGCAGAAGAAAGGTTTACTTTAATGTCCAATGCTGCACAGAAATTTTGCCAAAACCTAGAAGTGAATTGCACCCCTCGATCCGAAATAACCTCATCCGGTACTCCATGTAAGCGAAACACATCTTTAATCATCAAATCTGATGTCTGTTTTGCAGTGGGTAAGCCGACACAAGGGATAAAATGAGCTGCCTTTGTTAGACGGTCAACCACCACTAGAATGGTGTTCTTCCCCTGAGAGGTTGGTAACTCCACAATAAAGTCCATAGAAATGGATCCCCACGGGCGGGACGGGGTGGGAAGAGGCTGTAACAGACCAGTTGGTGAGGAGCGAGGTGTTTTGCATCTTGCACAGACCTCACATGAAGTGACATAATTCAAAACATCCTTCCTGCAAGTGGGCCACCAAAAGAAACGAGAAAGAAATTCCTGCGTCTTTAGAATTCCTCTATGCCCAGCTATCTTGGAATCGTGAATGAGTTGCAATACTCTTAATCTGACTGTTTCAGGAATATACAGACGTTGTCCCTGAATCCATACACCATTCTTAAAGACAAGACTTACGTCCCTTGGGGTTGTGCCAAAAAGGAATCTGCATGGTATGCTTCCTTGATGTCCTTAAGTAGGTCTTGATTATGAATTACTCCTAGGAATCTAGAGTCAGGAAGAATAGTCTTAGGAGGAGTAATTGGACGTGTCTCTGCTGAGTAAATCCTAGAGAGTGCATCAGCCTTTCCATTGCGCGATCCTGGTCTATAAGAGATGATAAAATTAAATTGGTTTAAGAAAAGATTCCAGCGAGCCTGGCGAGGAGTCAGGCACTTAGCCGACCTGATAAACTCAAGGTTACGATGGTCTGTCAGGACGACTATTTGCTGTGCAGCACCCTGAAGAAGGTGTCTCCATTCTTTGAAGGCGGCAATAATGGCCAACAACTCTCTATTGCCCACATCATAGTTCCTCTCAGCCGAAGACAACTGCTGGGAAAAGAAGGCACAGGGATGCAAGACATTCTTCTCACCTGTTCTCTGAGAGAGTATAGCTCCAACGGCACAGTCTGAAGCATCCACCTCTATTATGAAGGCAAGCTCGGGGTTGGGATGTACTAGGATAGGTGCAGAGGTAAATTTATCTTTTAGACGGGAAAATGCTTCCTGGGCTTGGGGAGTCCAGGAAAACCTAGACTCTTTCCGGGTAAGTTGAGTGATAGGTGACACTACCTCAGAGAAATTTCTAATGAAACGTCTATAGAAGTTGGCAAACCGATGAAGCGCTGTACCTCCTTCACATTTCTAGGACTTGGCCAATCCTTGATGGCTTGGGTTTTGCTTCCATCCATACTAATTTCCTTGTGTAGACAGTACATACCCCAGAAATTGAATTTCGGTCCTATGGAATTCACACTTTTCAAGTTTGATGTAAAGATGATTTTGTCTTAGACGTTCCAAGACCATTCTCACATGTCCATGATGTTCCTCTGTGGAGTTAGAAAAAATTAGAATATCATCCAAATAAATTACCACGAATGTATCTAGGAGATCCCTGAAGATGTCATTCACCAAGTGTTGGAAAGTGGCTGGGGCGGTACTCAGACCAAAAGGCATAACTAGATATTCAAAGTGTCCATAGCGTGACCTGAATGCAGTCTTCCATTCATCCCCAGGTCTAATACGGACTAAGTTATAGGCCCCACGAAGATCTAGTTTAGAGAAAATTTTGGCATGTCGCACTCTCTCCAATAACTCAGGGATTAAAGCCAATGGATAACGGTTTCTAATAGTAACCTTATTGAGTTCCCTATAGTCTACGCATGG
>JARQOD010010691.1:0-26321 GCA_033576555.1 Oophaga sylvatica | reverse complement strand
TCTGTCTCCCCCGCCCCGCTCCTCGTCATATGTTTCGTATCGCCGTCTGTGAATACCACAGACGGCGTTAGTTTCCGCAATTGCGCAATTCAAAATTCTGCCGGCGCATGCGCAGTATGCTATTGCCCAGCAGTGGGCAAAGCATAAATTACTACAGCGCATGCGCTAGTATTTCCTTGCCCGGAAGTCGTCCAAGGCAAGCAGTTGTCTGTGCATACCTGTGGAGTTAACAGGACACAGTCCATATTTCTGCGTCTCTTCCTTAGCGACTCTGTGGTGTAACAGAGTTCGCTTATACCGCCATATAGGGCCACAGTGTCCATTAGTTGCGACTCTGTGAAGTACAGAGTTCGCCATACCACAGCAGTCCGTAGTAACGCAATTAGCAACGCAATCAGACAATCTCCTCACCGGAGAAGCCGGTATTTAGGGGCTTATTTCAGCCGAGCCCTAAACACATGCATACAATCTTCTCACCGGAGGTGCGGTATCTAGGGGCTTACTTCAGCCGAGCCCTAACACATGCGTGCAAGATCACCCTGGCGCAAAGCACATAATGTGATTGATACTAGCGCATGGCGGCACGACCATGCCACCCTTTTATAGTAGACAATACAGGGCCTGCCAGATAAGGACCTGTGTAGCCCAGCTACGCAGGCACACACATAAAATCCAGGAGAATGCACAGAAAGGTAACCACAAAAGCTTGTTATCACTCACTTCACTTACAATTTCAGACACACCCACCAGGGGTATAGGAGGGTGGTGACACGTAGCAGAGCTCAGTCAAGCTTCCTGTCTCAGGACAGTGCAGACCAGTTAGTTTCCTGTCTTCAGACAGTGCAGTTCAGTGCCAGTTCAGTCTGGACTTGGAGAGGAGAGAGGACTGAATCCTCGCAGAGCTAGCGTAGCTCACCTGACAGAGAAGTGGAGGCTAGTACGGGTGAAGTGCATCATCCTAGCCTAGTCAGAGCTACCCTTAAATCAGTACCTCAGTAGAAGCTGAAACAAGGAGGAAACTGAGAGCTGCTCAGCGAGCTCGGGAGAAAGCTGACTATTTCCATCGAAAGCTACAAGTGCTTATGCAAAGAGCAGAAGCAGGGCGAAGGGCGCAGTGGAGAAGTTAGAGAAGTGCTACAGGTATTGGATTGCCTGCACTAAATTGCCGGACACCGGGGTCCGAAGCGTTGCTACAGTTTCAAGAATAGTAACAAGAGAACCGGAGGCATCTGGACTACAGGTCGCAGAGAGCAGCCCTAAGTGTCAATACGTAACCGGAGACAGGGAAAACAGGAGTCTAGCCTGATCAGCAAATATAGACTTAGTTTTCACCACTTAGAAGTTTCCACCACAACGTTGGCCAGGCAGTATAGCTATTGAGAAAGCTGGAGATTCAGAGTTAACTTCGCTTCAGGCAAGTTGGACTCACTTACATTTGGAGTAAAGGAGGCCTCTAACCTGCTCAGCGGTTACCCGAATGTGCATTCTCCACCCCGACCAGCTCCCCGGGATCTGCTTGAACCATCTACCAGTAAAAGGTATGAAAAGAAGCTGCATTGTGTGCGACTGAGTTATTATCTATACCCTGCATCATCTTCACCATAGACTTCCAGGGACCCGTCTCACCTGTGGGAGACTACCACCCAGCTGCCCCATAACATCCCCTGTGAAAGTCCTTATAGCAGCGCTGGTCCAATTAACCAGATACCACAGGTGGCGTCACGAACTACCTACCTAATAATCCCCTGTAAATATTCCCCCATTGCACGACCGCCAGGGCCACGGACCGAGCCACCGCTACCAGTGACAACTCCCATAGACTTCCATGGGCTCGGCTCCGATTACCCCATAGCCTTGGTATCCACAATTGTGGTGCGTGTCGATACAGACCAATAGGAAACTGCTCCAGAACACAAGTGGTTTCAGGACCTTTCTGGCGGACCAATAGGAGCTGCTGCAGTACCTGAGCATGTGACCCCTGATCTCCAATGAGAGATCTTACTCTGGGCATGCTCAGAAGGGGAAAGCAAGGACTTTGTCCTAAAGACGTCTGCTCGCCGCTGACCAGTACTGGCTACAATAGCAGAGCCTGGAGGAGCAGCAGTAATCCTCTGCACAATGTTAGACTGGGCGAGATGCTGGGACCGAAGTCTAAGCTGAGCAGAGTCCACTGCGGCTGGAGATGGATGGGAGACACTGCAAGAGGTGCTACGTCAATGGAGGTTGAAGTGTCAGCTATTTTCACTTCCCATTATAATTAATCCCATATGTTCAATGTGAGGGTGATATGTCTCCTCTCCGAAGATGTCTTTATGGATGTTAATTTTTTTCTACGACATTGACAGAGATATGAGGCATTGTTTTTAGCATGTCAAGTTGGATATTTGAAAGACACTATTGACTTTACCGTTTAATAAACAGATGAAATATTCCACAACCTCACACACCTAGTAAATTTCATTACAAATGTGCAGAAACACAATCTATGTGTAGGATCATAGTATTGGACACACCAAAATGAATTAAAAAAGAAACTAGTTGCCTAGGCAACGAAAAAGGTGTACTAATCCACAGAGTAGGTTTTAAATATAACAAATTTATTAGTTAAAATTCATACCAAAAATTAGATTCAAACTGACACAGGAGAGGACATGAAGACAAATTGAGATATCCATGCGAGAAACATTACTGTAAAAGCACAAAGGCGCACCACCTCACTGGATCCCTATGGGAGCCAAATCATTATAATGTATGTATAGTATCATTGAGCCACCATTATCCATATACTATATACAGGGGTTGGACAAAATAATGGAAACACCTGGAAGCATCAACAAAAGTTAGTTTAATATGGTGTAGGTCCACCTTTTGCGGCGATTACAGCCTCAATTCTCCGAGGTACGGATTCATACAAGGTGTGAATTGTTTCCAAAAGAATTTTAGCCCATTCTTCAGTTAAAACACCCTCCAGTTCTTTGAGCGACGATGGCGGCGGAAATCGACGTCTAACTTGAATCTCTAAAATCGACCATAAATGCTCAATAATGTTGAGGTCTGGGGATTGTGGGAGCCAGATGAGATGCTCAACTTCATTAGAATGTTCCTCGGGCCATGCTTTAATGATTCTAGCTGTATGAATTGGTGCATTATCATCCTGAAAGATGGCGTTCCCCTCCGGGAACAGTTCTTGAACCATAGGATGCACTTGGTCGCCCAAAATGCCTAAACAATCACGGCTGGTAAGTCTTCCATGAAGGGATATCATTAGCCCAGCGGATCTCCACGAAATAGCACCCCAGATCATCACAGAACCTCTGCCATGTTTTACGGTTGGGAGAAGGCAGTCTGGATGGAATGCTTCTTTCAGCTGTCTCCAAACGTACACGCGGCCGGAGGTTGGAAATAGGGTAAACGATGATTCGTCTGAGAATATCACATGTTTCCACGGCTCGAGGGACCAATTCTGGAGGTTTCTTCACCACTCTAAACACTTGGAAACATTTGTTATTGAGAGCAGCGGTTTTCGAATTGCAGCTCTTCTGTGGAATCCAGATTTGTTCAGCTCCCGACGAACAGTTTTCGTGGAAACTGGGTTCTGTAGGTGTTCATTGAGCTCAGCAGTGATTTTCGGAGCCGTGGTCTTGCGATCCTCTCTCACAATTTGCTTTAGAGTCCGACGGTCTCTCTCAGTCAACTTCGACTTTCGGCCGGACCTGTGCTTTGCTGCAGAAGTTTTTCCTTCCCTTTCAAACGCAGTCATTAATTTGGAGACGGTACCTCTTGACACGCCAAGCATTCGGGCACTTTCGGTTACACTAGTGCCTGCCATACCAGCACCAACAATTTGGCCTCTTTGAAAATCCGAGAGGTCTGCCATTGGTATCAGGTTCTCATCAATGTTCTTACAATTATGCAAAACAAACAGTTAATTTACATACACATATCACATAACACAAATAATCAACTACAAAACATTACCATATGTCACGGTTTGCATGTTTATAACATGTTCGAAGATTATGATGCCAAAACATTAGGTGTTTCCATTATTTTGTCCAACTCCTGTATGTCGTAACATTGAGTCGCCAAGTCAAATAACAAAAAATATAATGGACTGCACAGCAAAGTCCAAAAAGAAGGCAATATCAAACACAAATGTATTGAATATCCATGTATATTACCTAGCACACTGGCAGGCTCTGCTCCAATACAAAGAGGGAGTCCAGGGAGGTATGCGCGCCCACTCCAACGTGCGTTTCAGCCTTCGCCTTCGTCAGGGGGCAAACGCATACCTTCCCATTGCTGCCCTTATAAAGAACCATCCTGATTTACCGACCAATGCATGTGGAGTAGCCGTCCTCAGACGGAGGCCCACCCACCGGAAATGACGTGTCTTCCTCCATAGTAACCAGGACGCAGCCCAGCATATGCGAGCTCGCTCTTTGGATAGAAAACCCACCCACCGGAAGTGACGCGGACCTTCCCATAGCAACCATCACGAGTCCCGGCGTCGGTGCCACAGGACCCAGAGTGATCATGCGAAGACGCCGAAAACCGGGACGGGCCGAGGTCACGCCGGAAGTGAACGCATACAGGTGGGAGGCGATCCACCAACAGAGCTGTTTAACTCATTATATATTGCATAAATTAAAAACAGCAATAGAATAAACAATCACTAAAAGATGATGGTGAAATCTTCAACAGACAGAACATTAATGTTAGATTAATAAAGCATTTTATGTAGAGGTCACAGATTTCATTCATAGTTATCTTCCACTTGCTGTCTTATTGAATGAGTCCACATGCTGGGATCATGAAGGAAAAGACACTGGGTGAAGATCGCATAAATTGTTTGATAAGTATCAAGTCTGGTATGGAAAATCAGATGGGACAGTTTCACAAATGCTGCATGGGAAATAGAAAAGTACATTTAAAAACCAAATTTAAAAACACTAAATTAAAAAATATATATATACAATACAGCAAAACTTCATAATCAATTTCCCCATTATTAATTAACTACCAAACAGCATGTTTATCACAAAAAGGGACAAAGCTAAGATTCTCATTAAGGCCAGATGGATGGAGTGTATTTAATCTCCAAATCCATCTGGCCTCCATTTGCGCAAGTTTTTTTGAGACACCACCGCCACGAATATTAGATGTAATAATGTCAATGCCTCTCACCCTTAAATGGCTGGTCTCACAATCATGGTAAAGTTTGAAATGGCGCGGGATGGTTTTTAGAGAGGAGGGATCCTCTTGTGACGCTGCTGCCGCTATGCCGAGGACATGTTCTCTTATCCGTTTTTTTAATTTGCGAGTGGTGAGGCCCACATAAATTTTCGCACAGGGGCAAGTCGCATAATATATAACATTAGTGCTTGTACAGGTAACAAATTCCTGATTTTGTATTGCCGGGTGCCATCAGAATTTGAGAATGTGTCACTATGAGCAATATTTGTGCATGCCACACAGCGACCGCAAGGAGCACATCCACTTCTTGGAGCTATGTTGTGGAGAAAATTCTTAGGTGAGGTACCTACATAATGACTACAGACTAAAATGTCTCTCAGGTTATGTAATCTTCTTGCTGTTATGGATGCCTTTTCAGACAGAATTTTAGACAGAACTGTGTCGGCCTTAAAGGGAATCTGTCACCCATTTTTCGACCATCAGCTGCGGCCACTGCCATCAGGGGCTTATCTACAGCATTCTGTAATGTTGTAGATAAGCCCCGATGTCACCTGAAATAGAAGAAAAACGAGTTATATTATACTCACCTAGGGGCGGTCTGCCGTCCGGTCCGATGGGTGTCATGGTCTGGTCTGGTGCCTCCCATCTTCTAGTGAAGCCCTCCTCTTCTTAGCTTCCCGTCACGGCTCCGGCGCAGGCGCACTGCTCTGCCCTGGTGAGAGCAGAGGAGAGTATTGCAGTGCGCAGGCGTCGGGAAAGGTCAGAGGCGTCTGCACACTGCAGTACTCTGCTCTGCCCTCACCAGGGCAGAGCAGGTCACCTGCGCCGGAACCGCGACGGGAAGCTAAGAAGAGGAGGGCTTCGCTAGAAGATGGGAGACGCTGGACCGGGCCGTGACGCCCATCAGACCAGACCAGATGGCGGACCGCCCCTGGGTGAGTATAATATAACTCGTTTTTCTTCTCTTTCAGGTGACATCGGGGGCTTATCTACAGCATTACAGAATGCTGTAGCTAAGCCCCTGATGGCGGTTGCTACAGCTGATGGTCGAAAAATGGGGTGACAGATTTCCTTTAAGAATGGGCCATGATTTATCTAGGATCTTTCTTAAAGCCTCAAACTGTGAATGGTAGTTCGTTACAAAATGGACCACCTCACTGTTTGTTTTATTTTGAGATTTATATAGCAACTCATGTCTTGATGAGTGCTTTGCTCTATTAAAGGCTTTTTTTATGATTCTTCTACTATACCCACGATCTCTTAAATGTAATTTTAAATCCGCAGACTGGTTAAAAAATTCTTGCTCATTAGAGCACAATCTATGTAATCTTAAAAATTGTCCTATAGGGACAGCATTGATTATGTGGCGTGGATGCGAGGAAGAAGCATGCAGTAATGCATTAGAAGCTGTTGCTTTATGAAAGATGTTTGTTTGGATTTCATCTCTCTCATCCCTCGTCAAAAGAACATCTAAATAATCAATCTCATCCGTGCTAGCTTTATACGTAAGACGTATATTACAATCATTGTCATTTAGCTTCAAGAAAAATTCCTCCAAAAGTTTGCAGGACCCATGCCAGATCAAGAAGATGTTGTCTATGTACCGCTCTCCTACTGTCCCATTGGCACTGCGGCGATCGAGCACACTATGTCACAAGGTAAATAGCAATACCACTATACTGAAAGCTCGGATGTATACCGTTTACTATATCGCTTTTGTCTAGTAGCTTTCTATGGGGCTAGAAGTTGTGGGACCTTGATTGCTCAGACTGCAGACTTTGTTTAAACTCCTACATGCCCTTTATATTATCATTCTTTTCTGCCTGATACTTAGGACTGAACAGAGATCTGGGGAATACTGTGATACTGTTTTGGCTTAATTTCTTTTCCCAGATCCCTGTCATTCCTATGAATCATCATATTTTTCTTTGATCTTTGAATACTGTGTGACATTGTGGTATTTGCTACTTGATACTTAAAATCTTTATACATTGCCATTATCTTTAGCTGCTTGCACAATCTACCTCATGTTTAGATCTTTTGTTGTTCAGCTTTATTTATTCTATTTAAATAAATATTATTATACTTTTGCATAATCCTCCTGTTTTTTGCGGATTTATTTATTGACTATATTATTTTTCACTTGGTCCGCTATTCCTTGTTTCTCTTTTTCGGTTTGGTACTAAGGCCCGGGAGGTATATCCGGTGGGCCAAGAAATTGTTTTTGGGTTTACAGATCAAGAAGATGTCATCTATGTACCGCGTCCAAGAGAGGACGCAACACATAGACGGCAGTTGATCTGACAGGAGGAGGTCCCTCTCCCACAGCCCCAGGAAGAGATTTGCGTACGCGGGCGAAAAATGCGCCCCCATAGCAGTCCCCTGGAGCTGTAGGAAGAAGGACCACTTAAAAACAAAAAGGTCAAAGAAAATTCTAAAAATTCAACCAAAAGATTTTTTATGTTTCCAGGGAGGACCGACGCAATCAGAAAGAACTCTGTAGCCCTAAGTCCATCCTGATGGCGTATGCTGGTGTACAAGGACTTGACGTCCGCTGTCACCAGCATAGTGTCCTTTTCCAGGTGGAGGTTGTCAACTTTTCGAAGGAGTGCCACTGTATCTTTTAGAAAAGAAGGTAACTCTTCAACCAATGGTTGAAGATTAGAATCTATCCACTGGTTTACATTTTCTAGGAAATTTCCCCTGCCCAATATAATTGGAACCACCCGGGGGCGAGTGCGCACACTTGTGGATCTTAGGCAATAGGTAGAATGTGGAGATGGTGGGTTCCACCACCATGAGAGCAGTTGCCAGATCCCTGGTAATTACTCCACCATCCACTGCCCAAGTGATAATTTTTAATTGGGACAAATAGGCGGACAAGGGGTTAAAGGTCAATTTTTTATAACATAATTTGTCATTCAGTTGCCTAAACGCTTTTCTCTCATAGTCAATTTTAGACCAAATGACAATATTACTCCCTTGTCCGCCTGTTTATATACCACATCTGGGAGATCCACAAGGTGTCGCAAACGTCCCCACTCTTCAGTGGTCAGATTGTCATTATAGATGTGACGCGGCATTTTTTGTAAGTCTCTGGTGACAATCTGCACAAATCTGCAAGTTGACAATGGGGGAAACTTCCTAGAGCGTGATCTGATAGCAGGGGGAATCTTACCTCCTTCGATTTGGTTACTTTCAGCAGAGAGTTCCTCTAACGTGCGTATGGTGGCTTGTTCCTCCTCTGTCGGAAACAAACGAAGTAAATTAGGATCATGAAAATACTTTTTAAAAAGTAGGGAAAGTGCAAAAAGATGGAGGTGTTTAACAATTGCAAATATATCAAAACCAGCGGCTGGTGAAAAGGATAGACCTTTTTCTAGTAGCAATGTATCTATTGGTAAAAGAGTATATTTACTGAGGTTGATTGCCTAGTTAGTATGTCTAGTTGGTTCAATATCACGTCCATATGGATGAAAATTCAAATCTCTAGATCTTTTAAAAGTAGCTTCAGATCTAGTGGTCATTGCAGAGCTGGAAGCTTCAGAGATGTCACTAATTGAGGAGGTTGATGAGAAAGATTCCAAACGCTGCTTCTGGTCTTTATGAGGCTGTGTTTTTCTCCACATATACACTTTTTTTGACTGATAGTCATGCATATCTCTGCCAAATTTCACTGACTGTGCAGTGTGGATTTTTTTGACAGTGCCATCAACAGCTTTTTCCAGCTGACTATTAAAGGCTTGAAGCTTATCAGTGGATCCAATGGTTTTCAATTCATTTTCCATTACATTAATTTCAGCTTCAATTTCTTAATATTATCAGAATTCTAATTATTCAACAATTTAATGAGTATTCGAGCAATTACTGCATGCGTCTTCCCATTGCTTAACAAAATTGTCATCATCAACAGGAAAAGTAGGAATTACTCTTATACGTAACCCACTCGGGATTAATTTACTGGATAGATATTTTTCAAGGAATGCACAATTCCACCATCGCTTAGTTCTCTTGATGACCAAGCTTTGTAGTTTAGATGTTTTTTCTTCCCATTCGTGATCAGCTGTTTGTGTCGTGATATTACCATCATGATTACCAAACACCTGGTCAATTTGAGATAGCCAAACCTTGTCTTTGGCCTTAAAATCCATGTCGAGGAAAAATCTGTGCAAAACACAGTAAAACATACATATGAAATATTCCACAACCACACATACCTAGTAAATTTCATTACAAGTGTGCAGAAACACAATCTATGTGTAGGATCATAGTATTGGACACACCAAAATTAATTCAAAGAGAAACTAGTTGCCTAGGCAAAGAAAAAGGTGTACTAATCCACAGAGTAGGTTTTAAATATAATAAATTTATTAGTTAAAATTCATACCAAAAATTAGATTGAAACTGACACAGGAGAGGACATAAAGACAAATTGAGATATCCATGCGAGAAATATTGCTGTAAAAGCACAAAGGCGCACCACCTCACTGGATCCCTATGGGGATAGCCTGCCAGTGTGCTAGGTACGGTAATATACATGGATATTCAATACATTTGTGTTTGATATCGCCTTCTTTTTGGACTATGCTGTGCATTCTATTATATTTTTTGTTATTTGACTTGGCGACTCAATGTTACTACATATATATTATATGGATAATGGTGGCTCAGTGATACTATACATACATTATAATGATTTGGCTCCCATAGGGATCCAGTGAGGTGATGCGCCTTTGTGCTTTTACAGCAATATTTCTCGCATGGATAACTCAATTTGTCTTTTATGTCCTCTCCTGTGTCAGTTTGAATCTAATTTTTGGTATGAATTTTAACTACCGTATATACCCATGTATAAGCCGAGATTTTCAGCCCATTTTTTAAGGCTGAAAGTCCCCCTCTCGGCTTATACGCGGGTCATATACGGGGGTCGGCGGGGAGGGGGAGCGGGGGTGTCGGATCATACTCACCCCTCCGTCGGCGCTGTCTCTGCAGCCCCCCTGCTTCTCCCACGATCTCCGGCTCCTTCCTGCAGCGGTCACATGGCACCGCTCATTAAAGTCATGAATATGCACATATTCATGACTTTAATGAGCAGTACCACATGACCGCTGAAGCGCTGCGGAGAGCGCCGGGAGAAGAGGAGAGGCTGCAGGGACGCGCGGAGGAGGGGTGAGTGTAGTGATATTTACCTGTCCCTCGGTCCACCGCAGCGCTGCTCCTCGGTCTGACTCCTCTGGCTGTGAATGTTCAGGCAGAGGGAGCGATGACGTCGTTAGTGCGCGCCGCGCCCCCTGCCAGGTCATTCACACCCAGAGGAGTCGGACGAGGGAGCAGCGCTGCGGTGCAGAGAGGACAGGTAAATATCACAAGTGCCGGGGTCCTGAGCGAGCGGTGACACCGGCACCTGTCCCCCATAGCGCGCCGGTGTCACCACCTGCTCAGGACACCGGCACCTGGCCCCCAGCGACGAGAGGTGAGTATGTCATTTTTTTTTGCAGCAGCAGCAGCATATGAGGCCTATACTATGGGGCATAATTGTGCAGCATATGGGGGCATAATCTGGAGCATATGGGGGCATAAGCTGTGGAACATATGGGGCATAATCTGGAGCATATGGGGGCATAATATGGAGCATATGGGGGCATAAGCTGTGGAACATATGGGGCATAATCTGGAGCATATAGGGGCATAATATGGAGCATATGGGGGCATAAGCTGTGGAACATATGGGGCATAATCTGGAGCATATGGGGCATAATATGGAGCATATGGGGCATAAACTGTGGAACATATGGGGCATAATCTGGAGCATATGGGGGCATAATCTGTGGAACATATGGGGGCATAAACTGTGGAACATATGGGGCATAATCTGGAGCATATGGGGGCATAATCTGTGGAACATATGGGGCATAATCTAGAGCATATGGGGGCATATTCTGTGGATCATACGGGGGCATAATCTGTGGAATATATGGGGGCATAATCTGGAGCATATGGGGGCATAATCTGTGGAGCATATTGGGCATAATCTGTGGAGCATATGGGGGCATAATCTGTGGAGCATCATATGGGGGCATAATCATTTTTCACCCCAGGCTTATACGCGAGTCAATAAGTTTTCCCAGTTTTTTGTGGCAAAATTAGGGGGGTCGGCTTATACACGGGTCGGCTTATACATGAGTATATACGGTAATAAATTTGTTATATTAAAAACCTACTCTGTGGATTAGTACACTAGTTTCTCGTTTAATAATAATCAGGAAATTTTTTTTTTTTTTTAGTTTAATTTTTATGTTAAAGAAGCATTCTCATCTAAGTTTTTATCCGTTTAATATATTGCAATCATCATATACAGAACTATGTACTTACAATTGCTAGTCTGTTTATAATCATGTGTTGTCGTAGACCTAATGGAAAAGAAGAATTAGTGGCTTAAACAATTTAAAGTGTTTCAACATTTTTGGCTATCACTGTATATTATGCATTATGTATTACAAGTGATCAAACACTCACAGGTTCAAGTCCTGTATGGGGACTGAAAAAAAATGAGAATGAAATACTAAAAAAATTTAAAAAAACAACAGAAAAATGAATCACATTATGCATATTTATCCAATCTACCAAAACATTAAAATATTTAACTCATGTACCGTATTTTTCAGACTATAAAACACACCAGACCATAAGATGCACCCCAAATTTTCAGAAGGAAAATAGGGAAAAAAAAATTAATGTGTCAAATGGGGGTCCATCTTACAGTCCGAATTCAGCTTACCCGGGGGGGGATCAGCAGCTCTGGTGGAGCGAGGTCACAGGGGGTGTTCGGTGGTCCGGTGATATGACTCCCATCCCAGGCTGGTGCGGCAGGTGCGGTGGCCTCCGGGATATCCCATCCCAGGCTGGTGCGGCAGGTTCGGCGGTGGTGCTTGGGGCATCTTGTGAAAACCCGGAGGCCCCGCATATCCATTGCTGCGATGCTGTGGCCTCTGGGAAATCCCATCCGAGGCTCATGCGGCTAGTGCAGGAGGTGCAGCAGGTTCGGTGGTGGTGCTCTGTGGTGTGAGGGGGCTCCGCCGGCATCTTGTGAAAGCCCGGAGGCCCCACATATCCATTGCTGTGATGCGGTGGCCTCCGGGAAAATTGCCGCCGAGGCGGCACATGCTCAGATTGAGATCTCATCAACGAGTTGCCAAGATCTCAATCTGAGCATGCGATGCCCTCGGCAGCCATTTTCCCAGAGGCCACAGCATGGCAGCAGATTGAGATCTCGGGATGAGATCTCGCTGCCGAGATATTAATCTGAGCATTCGCTTCCCCAGCGGCCATTATTCCAGAGGCCACCGCATCGCAGCAATGGATGTACTGGGCTTCCGGGCTTTCACAAGATGCCGGCGAAGCCCCCGCCGCACCACAGAGCACCACCACCGAACATGCCGCACTTGCTGTACCAGCCGTACCAGCCTGGGAAGGGAGTGAGATCATCGCCTGGTAGTGTCAGACCGGGACCACCGCAGAATCACCCGACTCCTGCTGCCACCACAGTATTTGTAAGTATATTCCGACTATAAGACACACCCCCATTTCCCCCCAAAATTTTTGGGCAAAAAGTGCATCTTATAGTCCAAAAATATGGTAATCATATTATACATTATAGATATGTCTCTCTCTCTTTATATCTATCTATCTATATATACAGTGGGGGGGGATAAGTATTTGATCCCGTGCTGATTTTGTAAGTTTGCCCACTGACAAAGACATGAACAGTCTATAATTTTAAGGGTAGGTTGAGATATAATATCAAAAATAAAATCCAGAAAATCACATTGTAGAAATTATATACATTTATTTGCATTTTACACTGAGAAATAAGTATTTGATCCCTCTGGCAAACAAGACTTAATACTTGGTGGCAAAACCTTTGCTGGCAAGCACAGCAGTCAGACGATTTTTGCAGTTGATGAGGTTTGCGCACATGTCAGGAGGAATTTTGGTCCATTCCTCTTTGCAGATCATCTCTAAATCATTAAGATTTTGAAACTGTCACTTGGCAACTTGGAGCTTCAACTCCCTCCATAAGTTTTCTATGGGATTAAAGTCTGGAGACTGGCTAGGCCACTCCATGACCTTAATGTGCTTCTTTTTGAGCCAATCCTTTGTTGCCTTGGCTGCATGTTTTGGGCCATTGTCTTGCTGGAAGACCCATCCACGGCCCATTTTTAATGTCCTGGCAGAGGGAAGGAGGTTGTCACTCAGGATTTTATGTTACATGGCTCCATCCATTTTCCCATTGATGCAGTGAAGTAGTCCTGTGCCCTTAGCAAAGAAACACCCTCAAAACAGAATGCTTCCACCTCCATGCTTGACAGTGGGGACGGTGTTTTTTGGGTCATAGGCAGCATTTCTCTTCCTCCAAACATGGCGAGTTGAGTTAACGCCAAAGACCTCAATTTTTGTCTCATCTGACCACAGCACCTTCTCCCAGTCACTCACAGAATCATCCAGATGTTCATTGGCAATCTTCAGATGGGCCTGCACATGTGCCTTCTTGAGCAGGGGAACCTTGTGGGCACTGCAGGATTTTAAACCATAATGGCGTAATGTGTTACCAATGGTTTTCTTGGTCACTGTGGTCCCAACTACCTTGAGATCACTAACAAGTTCCCCCCGTGTAGTTTTAGGCTGATCTCTCACCTTCCTCATGATCAAGGATACCCCACGAGGTGAGATTTTGCATGGTGCCCCAGATCGATGTTGATTGACAGTCATTTTATATTTCTTACTATTGCACCAACAGTTGTCTCCTTCTCACCCAGCGTCTTACTTATGGTTTTGTAGCCCATTCCAGCTTTGTGCAGGTCTATGATCTTGTCCCTGACATCCTTATAAACTCTTTGCTCTTGCCCATGTTGTAGAGGTTAGAGTCTGACTGATTGGCCCAGGTCACACTTGCGAGTGTGATGCGAGAAACTCGCGTGAGTCTCTCGCATTAATACCCAACACTGCTGCCGGCACTCGGACTGGAGTGTGAGGCTGCATAGAAATACATGCAGCCGCACACTCCAGTCCCGAGTGCCGGCGGCAGTGCCGAGTATTGATGAGAGAGACTCGCGCCAGTTTCTCGCATCACACTCTCAAGTGTTACCCTGGCCATTAATTGAGTCTGTGGACAGGAGTCTTTTATAAAGGTGACTATGTAAAACAGCTGACTTTAATGCAGGTAACTAGTTGATTAGGAGTGTCTGACTGGTCTGTAAGAGACAGAACTCTTAATGGTTGGTAGGGGTTCAAATACTTATTTCTCACTGCAAAATGCAAATAAATTTATATAATTTATACAATGTGATTTTCTGGATTTTATTTTTGATATTCTATCTCTCAATGTTAAAATTAACCTACCCTTAAAATTAAAGATTGTTCATGTCTTTGTCAATGGACAAACTTACAAAATCAGCAAGGGATCAAATACTTATTTTCCCAACTGTATATATAGACTTCTACAATTCTTTGGATGACTTTTTTTCCCGAGACTAACAACAATGTGGATCTACACTTTAATCATTTCTTTCATTCTGCATAGTTTTCCCACTGCACCTCAGCAAGAAAAATCATTTTAACTGTAGAATGAAAGATTATTTTCCACTCGACTATATTGTGTACATCAATGATTTTGAGACTCCCTGGTTCCTGATGTAATGCAGTAATGGTTTCATGATATATCATATACTGAATTTTCCTCCTGTTTTCGTTGACTGCTGCAATATAGTTCAGCAATATAATTGAAGTTTTTGTGTATATTTTAATGCTATACTGAATGCAGGATGTAAATGAATGGTATATTGAACAATTTTTATATGTATACATGGACATCAACAATTAGTGATGGCAGGCATCACTATATTTTGGAATCTGAATTGAAAAAGTTTGATGTCATCATTTACATAACTTTGACCATAAATGTTTGCATATTATTAAAAAGGATACTTGGTGATGTTTAAAAGTTTAGAGGTTTGAAAGGAAACAATTAATCTGCTCATGACCATAGTTTCCTGGAAGAGATATGGTCAGGAAGCTAAGGGGGTGGGAGAAGACGCTTCCAGTAATCTTTGTCAAAGACCCCTGTTGTGTCACATATTTCACCTCACAATCAGGCCTGGATGTGATATCAAAATAGACAACGTGCATTAGTAGACGTGAGAATGGATTCGTCGCTTACAAGAAATAACAGTGATAGTTCACTTTGGCTAATTTACCAAATATTTGGGAGGATTATGTCATATAGTAGCAGGAAGCATCCACTGATGTGGTACGTATGCATAGCATTCCTCTCTATATACTTCATTATGGTGATATATACGTATGCAATAGATACTGTTGAAAATAGCAAAAATAATTGAAGGATTCCGGTGTTCTCGTACGTTTACTAAACTTCAAGAATCAAATAAATCTATTTAGAATACTTCGTCTCTGCAAAATGAATATTTTAACATACCATTAATGAAGTCTTAACAATTGCAATGAAGAAATTTTTTATATCAATATCATTTCCTGAAAAAAATTGACAGAGGAATATTTTTTTTATGGCAGTGCAGTAAAAGTGCCTATTTATTTTATGGACCGTTCAGGAATTTATGGATGTATAGCAATCCTGAGATGTGGGTGTGAAGAATGAAGACTGATACTAATGGTCATGTGGTTTAGGGAGAAAAACTTTGGTTTTGTCTGCAAATTGTGTGTTCAACTGACAAGCTATTTAATAACGATGTACACACTAAGTTTCAATCAAATGTGACACTGTTTCTATGTGTTCCTACTGTTACAATGTAAGGGCTAGCGCTTTAGATATGGTATCATTTTAATGCCCAGAATTTAGGAGCTCCATCTTCTACTTAAGACGTGGGCACAGGTTGGTTAAAGGGAACCTGCCAGCAGGATTGTGCACAGTAACCTGCAGACCGTGTCAGGTCAGCGCCGTTATACTGATTAAAATGACACCTTGGTTGATGAAGTCCGTCTTGTGGTTGTTGCTTAATCTTTATTTTCAGTTTTGAGTTAATGATATGCCTGTGCACCGGGGCGGCCTGTGGGGGGTCTTCATGTGGTGCACTGATAAGGTATGCATCTGTATGGCTTCTGACAGGTCATTGATCCCTCACTGACCTGCCCCCTATTTTACATAATGAAAATTATATATATTGTGGTACACCAAAGGGGGTCTTGCTGGATGGGAGATATATTTCTCCCAGCAGGCTGAAGTTTGGTCAGGATTTTCCCTGATCACAAGGACCTGTGATGAGGTCATAGTCACGTGATCAGGTCAGCTGACGTGTACCTCACCTGAGGGTGTGGACTAGGCCTATTTAACAAGGAGCTGTTGTACTATGTGGGAGTGGAAGGAAGGAGTTTGGGCTGGAGACTGCCTGGAAGAGTGATTTCTGTTACAGTGTGTCAGTGCGCACCAGGAAGCAAGTACCAGACCACCCGAAATGGCACCTGGCGGTCCCTGCTGGCCGGCAGCCGCTTAGTTAAGCCCGTCCCAACAAGGGTGAGTCTGGGACCAGTGGTTCTCCAATCTGGAGTATTTTATGCTCTTTTTTGATTTTTGTTATCTGGACTTTGAACCCGTCATTAAAACCACTGAACTTGGAACTGAAAGCCTGTGTGTTTGCCTCATTACTACTGCCCGGCCCCTGCCTAACAGAGCGGATTACTACAGTTGGTGGATTGAATGCGGGCAACGCAGTGAGGTCAGGCTGTTTTTTCCTCTGCATGACAGTCAATGGCCTGTGTAAAGATAGTGACGCAAAACCAGGTGGAGAACTGTCAGGAGATGGAGAGCACGGTAAAGATGCTTGTGGAGGCCATGCGACAGAAACAGCTGGCTATACAGCAGCAGCAGGCTACGCAGCAGCAACAGGAAACCAACACTCTATTGATGCAGCACCTTACAGCGCCGCAGACAACAGGAGCTGCCCGGGACGCCGGATGTCCGGAAAGCGGTGCGTACAGCGATTCCAAAAATGGAGCAATCAGATTACGTCAAGGTATACCTGGGGATGTTTGAAGGCGTGGCTGAGAGGGAGAGACTACCCCGGGACCAGTGGGCCGAAATCGTGGCTCCGTTTTTGGCTCCAGGACCCGCAAAAGCCTATAGGGACCTACCCCCCGAACAACAGAGGGACTACGAGATCGTCAAGGGTGAGATACTCGCACGTCTTGTGGTAAATGTATTGGTCCGGGCCCAGCGGGTACACCAGTGGAAGTTTTCCCCTTCTGAGCCAGCTCGGTCCCAGTATTTTGACTTGTACATTTGGTAGAAAAGTGTTTGAAGCCGGAGGTGTTGTCTTCCAGCGCTATGCTGGATTGCATAGTAACTAGTGTTGAGCGATACTGCTCGATATCTAAAAATATCGGATCGGAATGGTATCGCCGATATCACTAAATATCGGCGATATCCGATTCCGATACCGGAAGTCCCATGTAAGTCTATGGGAACAAAATATCGCAACTAAAAAAAACCTTTATTTCCTTGTAAACACTAAATATACACACATAGAATACATATATATATATATATATATATACATGTGTCATGTGTGCATTGCCACGAAGATCGTCGCGGTTGCACATTTTGACTTCTCACAGCTGATCTGCTGTTTCTTTGTGTTTGGCAGCTAGGGAGTTAATTCTGTCTGTGCTCGGTGCTGGGACTGGGTGCAGTTTCTCCCGGCTGCAATTGATTATTTGTTGATTGGTTTCCTTTAAATTCCTGGTTGTCTGCTTGGGGAGTTGCCAGTGAAACCTTCATGCAGACCACAGATAGGAATGAATCTGTATAGACTTTAGTTGTGAGCTCCTTAGTTGTTCTAAGCTCAACTTGGTTAGAGTTTATTTCCCAGACCATTTATGTTCCTTTGGTGTTTGAGTGTGTATGCAAGCGAGTGTTATCCTGTCTGTCTTATATGTCTAATCTGTGTATTTAGCTGAGATCAGCCCATATCCCTTTGGTGGTAGTCAGGATCCTTCTTAGGACTGATTACAGGGTTCAGGGTCTGATAGGAGACAGGGTTAGGTTGGAGACTTGGACCTCTGAACCATTATCAGTACCTCCAAGGTGAGGGATTAGTTAGGACCCCAGTTTAGGGTCAGGTTAGATCCCGGTCCACCTCTTTCCTGTTTCAGCTCATCAAGTCCTCAAGATTAACCCTGAGTTCAGCAGATATCGTGTCAGGTAAATCTATTCTATACTTACATGCTGATGTTGCTATACTAGTTGATGTATAGAGTGTTGTTCCTGTATTAATAGTTTACTGACATTGTATACATATCATTAGACAGCGTGACATTTTCACTGGCCATAAAAATTATCTCCAGTTACCATGGATCCAGTAGCCCAGCTGGCTCTGCAGTTGCAGGGATTATCCATGGAGCTGATGGACATTAAGTCCAAAGTTTTGTCTCCCCTGGAGCAAACCAGAGTTGAACCTAAAGTAGCTCTCCCGGACAGGTTCACTGGTGGGCGAGACAAATTTTTCACCTTCCGGGAGCATGTAAATTGTATTTTCGGCTTCGGCCTCGATCATCAGGGAGTGATGAGCAGAGAGTGGGAATTGTTATCTCACTTCTGCAAGGGGACCCTCAATCCTGGGCATTTTCCCTTCCTCCGGGATCCCCGGCTCTACTGTCTGTAGATCAATTTTTTACTGCCCTGGGATTGGTATATGATGACCCAGATCGGGTCTCTCTTGCTGAGACAAAATTACGTAAGATACAGCAGGGAGATCGTCCTGCAGAGGAATTTGCTTCTGAGTTTCGTAGATGGGCCACAGATACTCAGTGGAATGACTGTTGTGAATGGGTTTGAGATGAGTTCTGAGCAGAGGCTCCCTCTGGTGGTTACAAGCGATGCTAGTGAAGATTGTGAGGACTGGGAATCAGGTGTTACTGACTGGTCTTATATAAGGGAGTCATTTTGGAAAACCTATCACAAATTACCCAGATGGTGGTCATTCTCTGAGAAACAGGAAGATCGGAAATGAAATCCATAGAGATATGGGTCCATGGTCTCTTGGGCACAGGCAATGGCATCAACAAACCACTAGAGCGAGAGCAAGGCTTGGAGCGAGAGCAAGTCCCGCAGGACTGCACAAATTCCCTGACATCACGAGACAAGGTAGGCCACCAAAAGGACCGACTAACCAAGTCTCTGGTACCAAAAATTCCGGGATGCCCAGCCAATGCGGAACAATGAATCTCAGACATCACACTCTTTTTCCATTGGTCCGGGACAAACAATTTTCCAACAGGGCAGCGCTCGGGCCTATCCTCCTGACACCCCTCCAGAGCAAGTCTCAAATTGGGCGAGATGGCGGAAAGAACTACACCCTCTTTCAAAATAACAGAAGGATCAGATAACTCAGGAGAGTCCGCAAGGAAACTCCTCGAGAGGGCATCCGCCTTAACATTCTTAGTGCCAGGAAGAAAGGAAACCACAAAATTAAAACGTGTGAAAAACAAGGCCCACCTGGCCTGTCTAGGATTGAGTCGCTTGGCAGATTCCAGATAGACCAGATTCTTATGGTCCGTAAGGACCACCACCTGATGTTTGGCTCCCTCCAGCCAATGTCTCCACTCTTCAAAAGCCCACTTCATGGCCAATAACTCCCGATTACCCACGTCATAATTACGTTCAGTAGGAGAAAATTTTCGAGAGAAAAAGGCACAAGGGTTACTTTTAGAGGTCTCTGGATCTTTTTGGGACAAAACGGCACCTGCCCCAATTTCAGAGGCATCAACCTCCACCTGAAATGGCAGAGAAACATCAGGCTGCCGTAGAACAGGAGCAGAAGTGAATCTCTGCTTAAGTTCCTGAAATGCAGAGACTGCCTCAGGAGGCCAATTCACCACATCAGAACCCTTTCTGGTCAAATCAGTTAATGGTTTAACAATAACCGAGAAATTACCAATAAATTTACGATAAAAATTGGCAAAACCCAAAAATCTCTGAAGAGCCTTTAATGAAGTAGGTTGGACCCAATCACAGATGGCCTGAACCTTGACCGGGTCCATTTCAATAACAGATGGGGACAAAATGATACATCTTGTGCCATTACCTAAGTTGCCTTCCTCCTCTGAATTGGTGCCGTTGTTCCTTCAGCACGTGGTTCGTTTACACGGCATTCCTGAGAACATTGTGTCTGACAGAGGAGTCCAGTTTGTTTCCAGATTTTGGAGGACTTTTTGTTCTAAACTGGGTGTTCAATTGTCTTTCTCCTCGGCATTTCATCCTCAGACCAATGGTCAAACTGAGAGAACAAACCAGACATTGGAGACTTATCTAAGATGCTTTGTGTCTGCTGATCAGGATGACTGGGTCTCTTTTTTGCCTTTGGCTGAGTTTGCTCTTAATAATAGGGCTAGCTCTGCCACTTTGATGTCTCCGTTTTTCTGTAATTCTGGGTTTCACCCTCGATTTTCTTCAGGACAGACGGAGGCTTCTGTCTGTCCAGGTGTTGACTCTGTTGTGGAGCATATGCAACAAATTTGGGACCAGGTAGTGGAGAGGTTGTCCCTCTCTCAGGAGAGGGCCCAGCGGTTTGCTAACCGGCATAGGACTGATGGTCCTCGGTTTAAAGTGGGGGACTTGGTCTGGTTGTCCTCAAAGAATATTCATATGAGAGTGGCATCTCCTAAGTTTAAGCCTAGGTTCATTGGACCTTATAAGATCATGGAGATTATTAATCCTGTTTCTTTTCGTTTGCTTCTTCCAGGGACATTTAAGATCCATAACGTGTTCCACAAGTCCTTGTTGAAGAGGTTTGTTGAGCCAGTGGTTCCTGCTGCTGTGCCTCCTGACCCTGTTTTGGTTGAGGGCAATCTGGAGTATGTGGTTGAGAAAATATTGGATTCTCGTTTTTCTAGACGGAAACTCCAATATTTGGTTAAATGGAGAGGTTATGGTCAGGAAGACAATTCTTGGGTGTTTGCTTCGGACATCCATGCTAGGAGACTTATCCGTGCGTATCATAGAACTCATCCCGACCGACCTGGTTGCTCAAATGAGGGTTCGGTGACCCCTCCTCAAGGGGGGGGTACTGTTGTGAATGGGTTTGAGATGAGTTCTGAGCAGAGGCTCCCTCTGGTGGTTACAAGCGATGCTAGTGAAGATTGTGAGGACTGGGAATCAGGTGTTACTGACTGGTCTTATATAAGGGAGTCATTTTCCCATCAGGGTTGCCGGTGATCAATTGTTCTGGTCTGAATCCTTCATTCCAGTTTCCCTTGTAGCCTGCTGTGTCGTGTCTGCATCTCCTGCTATCAGATAAGACCTTTTCTTCTTTTGTGTTTGTACTATATTTTTGCATTTTGTCCTGCACTTCTGTGGGAGCCTTCAGGGTCCCCTCCGGGGGCTTTTGCCCTCTCAGTTTAGTTCAGCCACTGATGTTTGTACTTTTGCTTTTTCCAGTTTTTTCAGTGGCTGCTGTTTTGATTTTGTTACACCAGAGAACTAATTTAGGTGGTAGAGGTCGTGTGATCTCAGGTGATTTTGAAATTAGTAGAGTTGGTGTTTTTCAGGGTTTTCTGAGATTGCAGTAAGTACCCTTCCTATCCTTTTCTATTTAGATAGTTTGGGCCCCAGCGTTTGCTCATACTATTTTCTTTCTGTGTCAGTATTTCCTCTTGTCTAACCGCCATTACATGTTTGGGGGCTTTCTATTATCTTTGGGGTTCTGCTCCGGGGCAGATAGCTTTCCTATATCTATCTTTAGGTGTAGTTAGTTTCTCAGGCTGTGACGAGGCGTCTAGGACCAACGTAGGAACGCTCCACGGCTGCCTCTAGTTGTGGTGGTTAGTCAGGGTACTGCAATCTCATAGATTCCAACTGCTCTGGTGTATTGCTTTTTTTTGCCTGCACTCCTCAGCTACCGAAACATAACAAATGACCCAGCTCTTAGGAACCAGTTTTCTCATGGGCTTTCTGATAAATTAAAAGACGTTTTGGCTCAGTATGAGTCTCCTCATTCACTGGAGGCTGCTATGGCCTTAGCTATCCGTACTGATAGACGGCTTCGGGAGAGGGGTGAGGTAACCCCACTCCCTGTTGTTTCTCCACCTACCACTAAAGTCCCTTATGTTGAGGTTCCCCTTGTCTGTTCGGATGAGCCTATGCAGTTGGGAGGGACATCATTTCGTAGGAGGGGATTGGCGGTACGCCGCAGGACTAGAAGATGTTTTTTCTGCGGGAAAGAGGGACATTTTGTTGGAGAATGTCCATCCCGTGCCTTGTTGAGCCAAAAGTCGCCGGAAAACTGTTAATCCCAGGTTGTGTGGTGGACGACAACCTGGGAGTATGTATTTCATCCGCCAGTTCTTCTCAGTTCCTTGTACCACTGGAGGTGGTAGTTGGTACGAGAGTGGAGAGATTGTCTGTTCTTCTTGATAGTGGTTCCGGGGCTAATCTGGTTGACGCTCAGTTTGCTCAGGCTCAAGGTATGCATCTGAGTGTATTGGTCAAACCGATCCCTATATTCTCCATTGACGCCAGGCCTCTCGGCCAAGGTAGCTTTGTTCATGAGGTTCATAACATTGACCTTCGGGTAGGGGCAATACATAGGGAACAATTATCTTGTTATGTGTTGGAGGGTCTACCTACTCCCATTGTATATACAAACGAAAAAACTGCGATCAAAAAAATTCCCAAAGAATCCATAAAAGGTACAAAATATTTTATTGAAGATTCATCAGGATAAAAGGTAAAAAGTGGGACAGGGGTCAATACCAAAATGCACATGAAGATGAGGGGCACACAGAGTGGGAAAAGGGGATAGACGCAATAAATATGATCTTTAATTAACATATGGCACAATTGCATCATACATCATATTAGAATGAATAATACGTCAAAACAGCGTAAGTGCCATACACAAATGTCCTAATGCAGGTAGCAGGATAAAATGTAATAGACAGAAATTGTATATATATCTGCATATAACCTACATAGCAACAGAGTATGTGTCCACTCCCAAAAGTCCTACATAGTAAAAGTAGCAGGACGCAATATAATACGCTGAATAATTACCTGCCAATATCAGACAAATGGACCTCCACTGCGGGGAGGGCACGCAGTGGAGGTCCATTTGTCTGATATTGGCAGGTAATTATTCAGCGTATTATATTGCGTCCTGCTACTTTTACTATGTAGGACTTTTGGGAGTGGACACATACTCTGTTGCTATGTAGGTTATATGCAGATATATATACAATTTCTGTCTATTACATTTTATCCTGCTACCTGCATTAGGACATTTGTGTATGGCACTTACGCTGTTTTGACGTATTATTCATTCTAATATGATGTATGATGCAATTGTGCCATATGTTAATTAAAGATCATATTTATTGCGTCTATCCCCTTTTCCCACTCTGTGTGCCCCTCATCTTCATGTGCATTTTGGTATTGACCCCTGTCCCACTTTTTACCTTTTATCCTGATGAATCTTCAATAAAATATTTTGTACCTTTTATGGATTCTTTGGGAATTTTTTTGATCGCAGTTTTTTCGTTTGTATATATTTTGTGCCTTTTTGCGATTTCCCTGATATGTCCTACAATCTTTGCCCTAATGATTTTGTGTTTATCATATTATCAATAATATTGTGATCTTTACATTGGGCACTTTTCCATGAAGTGTTTTTGCTACTCCCATTGTGTTGGGACTTCCTTGGTTGGTTAAACATAACCCTGTGATTAGAGTTGAGCGATACTTTCCGATATCCTAAAGTATCGGAATCGGAATGGTATCGCCGATATCACTAAAATATCGGCGATACCCGATACCGATACCGGAAGTCCCATGTAAGTCTATGGGAACAAAATATCGCAACTAAAAAAACCCCATTATTTCCTTGTAAACACTAAATATACACACATAGAATACATATATATATATATATACATGTCATTGTGACATATATATATACATATATGTATAGTTTATACACTTCTACATAGTAAAATATCCTCTGATTCAATTGCCGGGTAAAGCCGGCTTCAGTGAAAAGACAGAAGCACCCGACATGAAATGACACTTGGTGTACATAGGGTTAACCATGTCTTTTCATGTCGTTTGCTATCTGATTTGCACAAACAATTAAATCAGTCTATGTGTGCAAAATTTCACACCTGTAGGGGTTAATTAAAGGTGTAAATTCGTTGTAAAAAAAATTGACTTTTTTGCTACGAATTTACACCTTTAATTAACCCCTACAGGTGTGAAATTTTGCACACATAGACTGATTTAATTGTTTGTGCAAATTAGATAGCAAAGGACATGAAAAGACATGGTTAACCCTATGTACACCAAGTGTCATTTCATGTCGGGTTCTGCATTTTCACAAAAGCCGGCAATTGAATTAGCGGCTATTATACTATGTAGAAGTGTATGAACTACAAATATAAATATATATTTATATAGTGTCACAAATTCAATGACATGTATATATATATATATGAGGTGTAAAATTGCTGAAAAAAAATGCGTGGGCTCCCGCCCTATTTTCGCAACCAGACAGACAAAGCCAGTGAGTGGGGGCAGATAATAATAGCCCAGAGAGGGACCATTATTTTTGCCCCCCCCGGCTACTAACATCTGCCCCAGACACCCCAGGAAAGACAAATCTATAATTAGATTCGCCCTTTCTGGCACTTTGCCCGTCTATTCCCATTGCCCTGTAGCGGTGGCGAATGGGTTAATATGGGGTTAAAGCCACCTTGCTATTGAAAGGTGACCTTAAGCCAGGTTAATAATTGAGAGCTGTCAATTAGACAACTATCAATTATTAATCCTATTGCATGAAATAAAAATAAAACACACACACTTTAATTAAAAATCATTTTAATGAAATAAAGACACATGTTTTTGACCATCTTTTATTTTACTGCAAAAACCATTTCCTGTAATAAAAATAAATAAAAAAGCAAAATTATTCTTACCTATCCCATGCACAGTCAGGTCCCACGGTGTAATCCTTCAGAAAGGGTTAATGTTTACTGCAGGGACCGCAGCTAATGCTGCAGCCTCACAGTAAACCCCAAATGAATGAGTTCCTCTCCTGCCTGACAGGAGAGTAAAGGCTGGGTGTCACATAACGATACACCAGCGATCCCCCAACGATATGCACTTGTCAGGATCGCTGGTGTATCGCTACATGATCGCTGCTGAGCTGCCAAACAGGCAGCTCAGGCAGCGATCTGGGACAGCGACACTGCGGGTAACATCGCTTAAGGGCCCGTCTCACATAGCGATATCGCTACCGAGATCGCTGCTGAGTCACAAGTTTTGTGACGCAGCAGCGAGCTCACCAGCGATATCGCTGTGTGTGACATTCAGCGACGATCAGCCCCCCTGCCGGGTATCGCTGATCGTCGCAGAAATGTCAGGACCTTTTTTTGATCGCTGGTTTCCCTCTGACAGGCACGCATCGCTGCGTGTGACAGGCGGGAGACCAGCGATCCGCTGGTAACCAAGGTACACAGCGGGTTTCCAGGCACCGCGCAGCACTTGGAAACCCGCTGTGTACCTTGGATACCAGCTCCCTGCATCAGGGCGCTGGTATCCAAGGTACACAGCGGGTTTCTAGGCACAGCCCCGCGCCTGGAAACCCGCTGTGTACCTTGGTTACCAGCGGATCGCTGGTCTCCCGCCTGTCACACGCAGCGATGTGTGCCTGTCAGCGGGAAACCAGCGATCAAAAAAAGGTCCTGACATTTCAGCGACGATCAGCGATACCCGGCAGGGGGCTGATCGTCGCTGAATGTCACACACAGCGATATCGCTGGTGAGCTCGCTGCTGCGTCACAAAACTAGTGACTCAGCAGCGATCTCGGTAGCGATATCGCTATGTGAGACGGGCCCTTAAGTGGAAAGCTTAATTGATTGCTTTCCACTTTCACTTCAGGTCAGCCAGGGACACAATCAGTGACGTCAGAGGGAACTGATTAACAAAAATAGGGGTTCCCTTCGAAAAAAAAATGGCGTGGGGTCCCCCCTATTTTTGTTAACCAGCCAGATGAAGCAGACCGCTGAGGCCTGGATTTTCAGGCTGTTAAGGAGCCAAGATCCATGG
>JARQOD010010690.1:0-26323 GCA_033576555.1 Oophaga sylvatica | reverse complement strand
GAGGAACCCCTCGGCAGCGCGAC
Organism: Oophaga sylvatica; assembly: GCA_033576555.1. Classification (NCBI taxonomy): domain Eukaryota; kingdom Metazoa; phylum Chordata; class Amphibia; order Anura; family Dendrobatidae; genus Oophaga; species Oophaga sylvatica. The sequence goes on along the minus strand of JARQOD010010690.1, from coordinate 26,300 downwards.
AATCCCCGGGGTCTGGGGGTTTTCGGGGGCCGGGGGGGGAACCCCCCCTGCGCGTCCCCCCTTCCCCCCAGTAAAACCCGCATCATTTTATCGCTTTTGAAAGGGGGTTTAATTCCAGGGGCCCCTGACCCCTCCTAAACACAGCAGGGGTTTTCACCGGTGATAATCACTGACCCCCGGGCGGCTTAGGTTTCCCCCCTGGGGGAGCGCATTGATCCCTATACGTACATCCCCCCCCCGGTCAAAGGCCCCTTTTAAGGAGGGGATAAAAGCCCAATGCAAAGGGGGGTTAAAAATGCCCTTTCCCTTCCGCAAGATCAATTTTAGAAAAAGAATTTAATTTTCCCTTTAAAGCTAAAAATTTGATCAACAAGAAAAATGCCCCTCAATAATAAAAACATCAAAATCGCAACTTTTGGACTTCAGAGAGACATTTTTAATTTTTCCCAACACCACCTTTGGGGGTATCCCCCCTTTTTAAAAAGTCCATGTCCCCACAAATCAAGTTCCCCCCACGGGTCCTTAAATTTCTTTATGGATTTATCATGACCCTTTATTTACCCAAGTTTGTTTTTTTGCCCATCGGGCACTATCATTTAATTACTTACAAAAGGGGAATTTTGGGTTAAAATCCCCAAATTTTTGGGGGAATGGCCAGCTAAAGGGGTTTGGGGGGGGGCGGGATTTTTTAACCCAGTTGCATGCCCCGAAGCCCTAACATACAGTTTTTAAAATTTCGGGGTTAGGGGGCCCCTTAATTTCAAATTTTTGGGGCTTGTCAATTTTAAAGGGGAAAATTTTTCCCCTTTAAATTTTATCTGGGGCCTAATAATTACATACAATGGGGCACAAAGGGAACCCTTTTGGGGGAAAAAAAATAAATGGTGTCCATTGATAAGATATATGAAAAATGGATCGACCAATGGCAAAAAATAATAGTGGCGCAACACAGAAAAGTTGGACTGTGGTGTGACATATTTAGTAGGTTCTGGACAATAACATTTTGTCCTTACCTCTTAAAGAATGATCCTTCCTTCCCCCCCCCCCCCCCCCCCCTTTTTTTTTTTTTTTTTTTTTTTTTTTTTTTTTCTCAACACCACCTATGTGTGTAACTAGCCTTAAAAGTGGCCATGTCCTCAGCAAGATCAAGTTCTCCACAGGTGCCTTCATCTTCTTTATGGATTTATCTATATAGCCGTTATACTTACCAAATGTTGTATTTTCTGCTCCATAGGCACTATCATGTTAATTAGCTTACATAAAGGGAGATATTGGTGTGAGAAATGCCCCAATTTTGGAGATGGAATGGCCAGCTGAAGGGGTTGGAGGAGGCTGGATTTTTTAACACCATGTGTGCATGTCCTGAAGACTAACATACATGTTGTTAAATTACGATTAGGCGGCCTGATGTTCAGAATATTGACGTGCTTGTCAATCTGTGAGATGGCAAATTTCTTCTTTGAAATTTATGCTGTGGCCTAATAACTACATACAATGTGGCACAGAATGGAACCTTTTGGTGGAAAGAAGATAATGGTGTCCATTGATAAGATATATGAAAAATGGATCGACCAATGGCAAAAAATAGTGGCGAACACAGAAAAGTTGGACTGTGGTGTGACATATTTAGTAGGTTCTGGACAATAACATTTTGTCCTTACCTCTTAAAGAATGATCCTTCCTTCCGCAAGATCAAGTTTTAGAAAGATGAATTTAACTTCCCTAAAGCTGAAGTACTTGATCAGACAATGAAAAATGTCTCATCAATAGATGAAAAGGACGATGGCACAAATCTGCAACTATTGGACTTCAGAGAGACACATTTGGGAATTTCTCAACACCACTATGTGTGTACTAGCCTTAAAAAGTGGCCATGTCCTCAGCAAGATCAAGTTTCCACAGTGCCTTCATCTTCTTTATGGATTTATCTATTAGCCGTTATATTACCCAAATGTTGTATTTTCTGCTCCATCAGGCACTATCATGTTATTAGCTTACATAACGGAGATATTGGTGTGAGAAATGCCCAATTTTGGAGATGGAATGGCCAGCTGAAGGGGTTGGAGGAGGCTGATTTTTAACACCATGTGTGCATGTCCTGAAGACTAACATACATGTTGTTAAATTACCGTTAGGCGGCCTGATGGTTCAGAATATTACGTGCTTGTCAATCTGTGAGATGGCAAATTTCTTCTTTGAAATTTATGCTGTGGCCTAATAATTACATACAATGTGGCACAGAATGGAACCTTTTGGTGGAAAGAAGATAAATGGTGTCCATTGATAAGATATATGAAAAATGGATCGACCAATGGCAAAAAAATAATATGCAACACAGAAAAGTTGGACTGTGGTGTGACATATTTAGTAGGTTCTGGACAATAACATTTTGTCCTTACCTCTTAAAGAATGATCCTTCCTTCCGCAAGATCAAGTTTTAGAAAGATGAATTTAACTTCCTAAAGCTGAAGTACTTTGATCAGACAATGAAAGAATGTCTCATCAATAGATGAAAAGGACGATGGCACAATCTGCAACTATTGGACTTCAGAGAGACCATTTGGGAATTTCTCAACACCACCTATGTGTGTAACTAGCCCTTAAAAGTGGCCATGTCCTCAGCAAGATCAAGTTCTCCACAGGTGCCTTCATCTTCTTTATGGAATTTATCTTGTAGCCGTTATAGTTACCCAATGTTGTATTTTCTGCTCCATCAGGCACTATCATGTTAATTAGCTTACATAACGGGAGATATTGGTGTGAGAAATGCCCAATTTTGGAGATGGAATGGCCAGCTGAAGGGTTGGAGGAGGCTGGATTTTTTAACACCATGTGTGCATGTCTGAAGACTAACATACATGTTGTTAAATTACCGTTAGGCGGCCTGATGGTTCAGAATATTACTGCTTGTCAATCTGTGAGATGGCAAATTTCTTCCTTTGAAATTTATGCTGTGGCCTAATAATACATACAATGTGGCACAGAATGGAACCTTTTGGTGGAAAGAAGATAAATGGTGTCCATGATAAGATTATGAAAAATGGATCGACCAATGGCAAAAAATAATAGTGGCGCAACACAGAAAGTTGGACTGTGGTGTGACATATTTAGTAGGTTCTGGACAATAACATTTTGTCCTTACCGCTTAAAGAATGATCCTTCCTTCCGCAAGATCAAGTTTTAGAAAGATGAATTTAACTTCCCTAAAGCTGAAGTACTTTGATCAGACAATGAAGAATGTCTCATCAATAGATGAAAAGGACGATGGCACAATCTGCAACTATTGGACTTCAGAGAGACACATTTGGGAATTTCTCAACACCACCTATGTGTGTATCTAGCCCTTAAAAGTGGCCATGTCCTCAGCAAGACCAAGTTCTCCACAGGTGCCTTCATCTTCTTTATGGATTTATCTATGTAGCCTTTATAGTTACCCAAGTGTTGTATTTTCTGCTCCATCAGGCACTATCATGTTAATTAGCTTACATAACGGGAGATATTGGTGTGAGAACTGCCCCAATTTTGGAGATGGAATGGCCAGCTGAAAGGGTTGGAGGAGGCTGGATTTTTTAACACCATGTGTGCATGTCCTGAAGACTAACATACATGTTGTTAAATTACTGTTAGGCGGCCTGATGGTTCAGAATATTTACGTGCTTGTCAATCTGTGAGATGGCAAATTTCTTCCTTTGAAATTTATGCTGTGGCCTAATAATTACATACAATGTGGCACAGAATGGAACCTTTTGGTGGAAAGAAGATAAATGGTGTCCATTGATAAGATATATGAAAAATAGATCGACCAATGGCAAAAAATAATAGTGGCGCAACACAGAAAAGTTGGACTGTGGTGTGACATATTTAGTAGGTTCTGGACAATAACATTTTGTCCTTACCTCTTAAAGAATGATCCTTACTTCCGCAAGATCAAGTTTTAGAAAGATGAATTTAACTTCCCTAAAGCTGAAGTACTTTGATCAGACAATGAAAGAATGTCTCATCAATAGATGAAAAGGACGATGGCACAATTCGCAACTATTGGACTTCAGAGAGACTCATTTGAGAATTTCTCAACACCACCTATGTGTGTAACTAGCCCTTAAAATGTGGCCATGTCCTCAGCAAGATCAAGTTCTCCACAGGTGCCTTCATCTTCTTTATGGATTTATCTATGTAGCCGTTATAGTTACCCAAGTGTTGTATTTTCTGCTCCATCAGGCACTATCATGTTAATTAGCTTACATAACGGGAGATATTGGTGTGAGAAATGCCCCAATTTTGGAGATGGAATGGGCAGCTGAAGGGGTTGGAGGAGGCTGGATTTTTTAACACCATGTGTGCATGTCCTGAAGACTAACATACATGTTGTTAAATTACCGTTAGGCGGCCTGATGGTTCAGAATATTTACGTGCTTGTCAATCTGTGAGATGGCAAATTTCTTCCTTTGAAATTTATGTTGTGGCCTAATAATTACATACAATGTGGCACAGAATGGAACCTTTGGTGGAAAAAAGATAAATGGTGTCCATTGATAAGATGTATGAAAAATGGATCGACCAATGGCAAAAATAATAGTGGCGCAACACAGAAAAGTTGGACTGTGGTGTGACATATTTAGTAGGTACTGGACAATAACATTTTGTCCTTACCGCTTAAAGAATGATCCTTCCTTCCGCAAGATCAAGTTTTAGAAAGATGAATTTAACTTCCCTAAAGCTGAAGTACTTTTATCAGACAATGAAAGAATGTCTCATCAATAGATGAAAAGGACGATGGCACAATCTGCAACTATTGGACTTCAGAGAGACACATTTGGGAATTTCTCAACACCACCTATGTGTGTATCTAGCCCTTAAAAAGTGGCCATGTCCTCAGCAAGATCAAGTTCTCCCAGGTGCCTTCATCTTCTTTATGGATTTATCTATATAGCCGTTTATACTTACCCAAATGTTGTATTTTCTGCTCCATTAGGCACTATCATGTTAATTAGCTTACATAAAGGGAGATATTGGTGTGAGAAATGCCCCAATTTTGGAGATGGAATGGCCAGCTGAAGTGGTTGGAGGAGGCTGGATTTTTTAAACACCATGTAATGTATGTAGTACAGTTCATATAGCGTCTTGTGCTTGGGTGCGATGAAAATACATGAGACACAGGTTTGATATAGAAGGTCTTGTATTACTTCATACAAGTGGCAAAAATAGTCACACAGTTTGCAGATACAGAAGCAGGAGACACAGCAGGCCAGAGTAACTTAAGCTCAGCAATCACTCTCCACAACAGGTTCAGGATCTTCTTCTCTGTTACCGTAAGTCCATGCAAACGTGGATCTTTCAAAGAGCAGGGTTCCAGAGTCCACAAGTGTTCCAGAGTTCCTCAGTAGGAATAGCTGGAGTACAAAGTCCAAGGCTTCCAGGAGTCAGGTCACAGGTTCACTGCAGGCTAGATTCTGAAGCACTGATTGCTCAGCTGTGGCTGCTTAAGAAGCAAGAGGGAGAGAATCAGGGCGGGAACATGAAAGCTGGAAACTCCATATTGACTGAGGGCAAGATAGCTGCAGCAAGACAGAAAGAAAAATGGCTGACGGAAAAACTGAGTTTCAAGAACATGTACAAAGAACCTTACATTACTCCCCCCTTAGGGACAACCTCCGGATGGCCTCAGACCAGGCTTGTCTGGGTACCTCTGATGAAACTGGCGGAGCAAACGAGGAGCATTAACGTTATTGACGGGTTCCCATGATTGTCCTCCACTGGGTAGCCCTGCCATTTAATCAAATATTGTAACTGATTTCTGTATAACCTGGAATCTAGAATTCTTTCCACCACAAATTCTTCCTGACCATCGACTAGCACTGGGTCAGGGCAAGGAGAAGAACGTCCAGGAAACGTATTGGGTGTTGCAGCCTTTAGTAGGGATACATGAAAGACAGGGTGGATTCTCATAGTTCTAGGCAGTTGAAGACGACAAGCAACGGTACTTATAATTTTACTGATTTTATAGGGTCCAATGTACTTATGTCCCAACTTAGACGATGGAATCCTTAACTTAAGATTTCTGGTTGACAGCCAGACCAGGTCTCCTACCTTGAAAGCTGGTGCAGGTTTACGAAATTTATCTGCTGCTTTCTTGTACCTTTCCTGAGCCAATTCCAGATTCTCCTTTAGAAGATCCATATTCTTCTGTAAAGACGTGATTCTTTCAGCCACTGCTGGTAAAGGCGTTTCTATGGGAAATCGTGGAAGAATATTAGGATGATAACCTAGATTGGAGTAAAAAGGAGACTGCTTAGTGGAGGCGCTCTGGGAGTTGTTATAAGAGAACTCAGCCAATGGAAGTAGATCCACCCAATCATCCTGTAGGTGGCAGATAAAGCAGCGGAGATACTGCTCCAGAGTTTGATTGGTTCGTTCGGTCTGTCCATTAGTCTGGGGATGAAAAGCAGAAGAAAGGTTTACTTTAATGTCCAATGCTGCACAGAAATTTTGCCAAAACCTTGAAGTGAATTACACCCCTCGATCCGAAATAACCTCATCCGGTACTCCATGTAAGCGAAACACATCTTTAATCATCAAATCTGATGTCTGTTTTGCAGTGGGTAAGCCGACACAAGGAATAAAATGAGCTGCCTTTGTTAAACGATCAACCACCACTAGAATGGTGTTTTTCCATTGAGAGGTTGGTAACTCCACAATGAAGTCCATAGAAATGGATCCCCACGGGCGGGACGGGGTGGGAAGAGGTTGTAACAGACCAGTTGGTGAGGAGCGAGGTGTTTTGCATCTTGCACAGACTTTACATGAAGTGACATAGTTTAAAACATCCTTCCTGCAAGTGGGCCACCAAAAGAAACGAGAAAGAAATTCCTGTGTCTTTAGAATTCCTCTATGCCCAGCTATCTTGGAATCGTGAATGAGTTGCAATACTCTCAATCTGACTGTTTCAGGAATATACAGATGTTGTCCCAGAATCCACACACCATTCTTAAAGACAAGACTTACGTCCCTTGGGGGTTGTGCCAACAAGGAATCCGCATGGTATGCTTCCTTGATGTCCTTAAGTAGGTCTTGATTATGAATCACTCCCAGGAATCTAGAGTCAGGAAGAATAGTCTTAGGAGGAGTAAGTGGACGGGTCTCTGCTGAATGAATCCTAGAGAGTGCATCAGCCTTTCCATTGCGCGATCCTGGTCTATAAGAAATGACAAAATTAAATTGGTTTAAGAAAAGATTCCAGCGAGCCTGGCGAGGAGTCAGGCACTTAGCCGACCTGATAAATTCAAGGTTACGATGGTCTGTCAGGACGACTATTTGCTGTGCAGCTCCCTGAAGAAGGTGTCTCCATTCTTTGAAGGCGGCAATAATGGCCAACAATTCTCTATTGCCCACATCGTAGTTCCTCTCAGCCGAAGACAACTGCTGGGAAAAGAAGGCACAGGGATGCAAGACATTCTTCTCACCTGTTCTCTGAGAGAGTATAGCTCCAACGGCACAGTCTTAAGCATCCACCTCTATTATGAAGGCAAGTTCGGGGTTGGGATGAACCAAGATAGGTGCGGTGGTAAATTTATCTTTTAGACGGGAAAATGCTTCCTGGGCTTGGGGAGTCCAGGAGAACCTAGACTCTTTCCGGGTAAGTTGGGTGATAGGTGACACTACCTCAGAGAAATTCCTAATGAAACGTCTATAGAAATTGGCAAACCCGATGAAGCGCTGCACCTCCTTCACATTTCTAGGACTTGGCCAATCCTTGATGGCTTGGGTCTTGCTTCCATCCATACTAATTCCTTGTGTAGACAGTACATACCCCAGAAATTGAATTTCGGTCCTATGGAATTCACACTTTTCAAGTTTGATGTAAAGATGGTTTTGTCTTAGACGTTCCAAGACCATTCTCACATGTCCATGATGTTCCTCTGTGGAGTTAGAAAAAATTAGAATATCATCCAAATAAATCACCACGAATGTATCTAGGAGATCCCTGAAGATGTCATTCACCAAGTGTTGGAAAGTGGCTGGGGCGGTACTCAGACCAAAAGGCATAACTAGATATTCAAAGTGTCCATAGCGTGACCTGAATGCAGTCTTCCATTCATCCCCAGGTCTAATACGGACCAAGTTATAGGCCCCACGGAGATCCAATTTAGAGAAAATTTTGGCATGCCGCACTCTCTCCAATAACTCAGGGATTAAAGGCAATGGATAACGGTTTCTAATAGTAACCTTATTGAGTTCCCTATAGTCTACGCAGGGTCTCAGAGATCCATCTTTCTTCTTCACAAAGAAGATGGGTGCACCTGCAGGAGATGAAGAGGGGCGTATGAAGCCCTTGGCTAGATTTTCGTCTATGTAATCCTTTAAAGCCCTTAGCTCAGGCCCCGCCAGGGGGTAGATCTTACCAAAAGGTATCTCTGCTCCAGGCAATAATTCAATTGGACAATCATATGGACGGTGAGGGGGAAGCTGGTCAGCGTTCTTCTTGTCACATAAATCCACATAGTCCTGGTATACAGCTGGTAGTTCAGGGACTGACATGGTTCCTTTAGGAACAGAGCAAGCTGAAACTTCTGGACTCATCTGTTTCTCTGGAAAGTGTAATTCCTTGGTCTCCCAGTTAATGGTAGGGTTCTGAGCCTGCAGCCATGGTAGCCCTAGAATAATGGGAAAGTGGGGAGAAGAGATAAGCATAAAGGACAGTTTCTCTTGATGATCTTTACCCATAAGGACCCTCAAAGGCTCCGTTTCCTGATCCACTGGTCCAGAGGTCAGCAGGGAGCCATCCACAGTTTCCATCTGTACTGGAGTAGCCTTCTTCACTGAACGTATCCCCTGTTTCAGAGCAAAGGAGACATCCATAAAATTCCCACTTGCCCCTGAGTCGATCATAGCAGAGCTAGACACCCAGACTGAGTCAACCCAGAGTTTGATGGAAAGGAAGCAATGAGAATTGTTTTTCCTACAACTCAGCTGGGACACCACTGAGGAAACTTGAAAAATTGCAGCGTTTACACAGTCATCGTCCTCAGAAGTAACGGAGTTTAAGTCCGAGAAATCAATATCTGTTGCTGCAGATCTCTCTGGAGCCTGAGGCTCAGACCTGACAGATCTCCTCTCGCAACACTCACAGTGAATGAGTGCTGCAGTAGTCTTACGAGAACGGCTGGGGCAGTTTATAATGAAGTGCCCTGACTTACCACAATAGAAACATAGATTTTCCTTAAAACGATGTTCTTTGCGTGCATCACTAACCCGTCTTTGTAAAGAGTCTACCTGCATGGGTTCAGGTTCAGGTTCCCGTGTGATCCTACTCAAAGGTTCCTTAGCTGGGGAGGAAGGTAGGAAAAGGTTAGTGCGATTGCTTTCGAACCATCTCTCTTGCCTGCGTTCAGTCAGGCGAGCATCAATACGGATGCAGTAGTTAATAAAGTCACCTAACGCAGTGGGAGGGTCGGCACGAGCAAGTTCATCCTTAATTAGTGGAGACAACCCCTTTCGAAAAATAGATTTTTTGGCGGAACTGTCCCAGGTGGTATCAAGAGCCCATCTCCTGAAATCCAAGGCATATTCGGCTACCGAGTGCTTACCTTGGCGCAAAGTTAACATGGCTGCTTCAGCTGTTGCACCTCTATTGGGGTCATCAAACACCTGCCCCATGGCTGAAATGAAAGCATCAAGATGATCCAAACATTCATCCTCAGTCTCAATCAGAGGATTTGCCCACATCAAAGCCTTGTTGGTAAGTAACATAATTATAGTAAGCACTTTAGATCGTTCAGTGGGAAATTGTGAAGCATGTGCAGAAAAAAACAAATTGCATTGGTTAATAAATCCCCTGAATTTTTCACGTTCACCGCCAAAACGAAAAGGGGGCAACTTGGGAATCCCAGAACTTGGGGCTACGGCAGGAGCCTGGACTCGCTCCTCTAGAACATCAATCCTGGCTCGCAAATCCTGGGCAGTCTGTCCAAACACTTGCAAATTGTGATTAGTGAGGTCCTGTAGGTTTGTAAAACGGGTTTTTATAGTCTGTAAATCTGCAAGGATATTATCAGTCACTCCGCAAAGTTCCTTTATGCGGGCCTCCATTTTCCAGATCTTTTAAGACAGGAGTACTGGAAGGAGAGGAGAAAAAAAAAAAACAATAGTGTTTACCTGTGGTAACACTGCAGAGAGAAAAAAAAATTAAGGGAACTGCTCACCTGGAATGGTTGTGAGAAGTCACAACCACTATCATCACAGAAAGTTCAACCGGACATCTGATATCCACAGTTACAGCAGACACAAAAGAGGGAAGAAAAAAACAATAGTGTTTACCTGTGGTAACACTGCAGAAAAAAAAACTTAAGGGAATTGCTCACCTGGAATGGTTGTGAGAAGTCACAACCACTGTCATCACAGAAAGTACAACCGGACGTCTGATATCCACAGTTACAGCAGACACAGCCTTCCCAGACCCAGCAGACACTAACGTTTTGGCTTCAGAATCTTGTAATGTATGTAGTACAGTTCATATAGCGTCTTGTGCTTGGGTGCGATGAAAATACATGAGACACAGGTTTGATATAGAAGGTCTTGTATTACTTCATACAAGTGGCAAAAATAGTCACACAGTTTGCAGATACAGAAGCAGGAGACACAGCAGGCCAGAGTAACTTAAGCTCAGCAATCACTCTCCACAACAGGTTCAGGATCTTCTTCTCTGTTACCGTAAGTTCATGCAAACGTGGATCTTTCAAAGAGCAGGGTTCCAGAGTCCACAAGTGTTCCAGAGTTCCTCAGTAGGAATAGCTGGAGTACAAAGTCCAAGGCTTCCAGGAGTCAGGTCACAGGTTCACTGCAGGCTAGATTCTGAAGCACTGATTGCTCAGCTGTGGCTGTTTAAGAAGCAAGAGGGAGAGAATCAGGGCGGGAACATGAAAGCTGGAAACTCCATATTGACTGAGGGCAAGATAGCTGCAGCAAGACAGAAAGAAAAATGGCTGACGGAAAAACTGAGTTTCAAGAACATGTACAAAGAACCTTACACACCATGTGTGCATTTCCTGAAGACTAACATACATGTTGTTAAATTACCGTTAGGCGGCCTGAGGGTTCAGAATATTTACGTGCTTGTCAATCTGTGTGATGGCAAATTTCTTCCTTTGAAATTTATGCTGTGGCCTAATAATTACATACAATGTGGCACAGAATGGAACCTTTTAGTGGAAAGAAGATAAATGGTGTCCATTGATAAGATATATGAAAAATGGATCGACCAATGGCAAAAAATAATAGTGGCGCAACACAGAAAAGTTGGACTGTGGTGTGACATATTTAGTAGGTTCTGGACAATAACATTTTGTCCTTACCTCTTAAAGAATGATCTTTCCTTCCGCAAGATCAAGTTTTAGAAAGATGAATTTAACTTCCCTAAAGCTGAAGTACTTTGATCAGACAATGAAAGAATGTCTCATCAATAGATGAAAAGGACGATGGCACAATCTGCAACTATTGGACTTCAGAGAGACACATTTGGGAATTTCTCAACACCACCTATGTGTGTAACTAGCCCTTAAAAAGTGGCCATGTCCTCAGCAAGATCAAGTTCTCCACAGGTGGCTTCATCTTCTTTATGGATTTATCTATGTAGCCGTTATACTTACCCAAATGTTGTATTTTCTGCTCCATCAGGCACTATCATGTTAATTAGCTTACATAATGGGAGATATTGGTGTGAGAAATGCCCCAATTTTGGAGATGGAATGGCCAGCTGAAGGGGTTGGAGGAGGCTGGATTTTTTAACACTATGTGTGTATGTCCTGAAGACTAACATACATGTTGTTAAATTACCGTTAGGCGGCCTGATGGTTCAGAGTATTTACGTGCTTGTCAATCTGTGAGATGGCAAATTTCTTCTTTTGAAATTTATGCTGTGGCCTAATACTTACATACAATTTGGCACAGAATGGAACCTTTTGGTGGAAAGAAGATAAATGGTGTCCATTGATAAGATATATGAAAAATGGATCGACCAATGGCAAAAAATAATAGTGGCGCAACGCAGAAAAGTTGGACTGTGGTGTGACATATTTAGTAGGTTCTGGACAATAACATTTTGTCCTTACCGCTTAAAGAATGATCCTTCCTTCCGCAAGATCAAGTTTTAGAAAGATGAATTTAACTTCCCTAAAGTTGAAGTACTTTGATCAGACAATGAATGAATGTCTCATCAATAGATGGAAAGGATGATAGCACAATCTGCAACTATTGGACTTCAGAGAGACACATTTGGGAATTTCTCAACACCACCTATGTGTGTAACTAGCCCTTAAAGAGTGGCCATGTCCTCAGCAAGATCAAGTTCTCCACAGGTGGCTTCATCTTCTTTATGGATTTATCTATGTAGCCGTTATACTTACCCAATTGTTGTATTTTCTGCTCCATCAGGCACTATCATGTTAATTAGCTTACATAACGGGAGATATTGGTGTGAGAAATGCCCCAATTTTGGAGATGGAATGGCCATGTCAAGATCCCGTCTGGGTTGGAGCCGATGTTACTGCAAACACTAGGGGAAGCAGAGGCAGGTAGCGTAGTCAGATGGCAGCCGGAGGTCGGTACACAGGAAAGCAGTGTTTGTAGCAATGGATCAGGCGGATAACGTAGTCAGGTGGCAGCCGGAGGTCGGTACACAGGAAAGGCAGTTCGGTAACAGAGGAGCAGGCAGAGAGCGTAGTCAGAAGGCAGGCCGAGGTCGGTTCACAGGAGAGCAGTGTTTGTAGCAATGGATCAGGCGGAGAGCGTAGTCAGAAGGCAGGCCGAGGTCGGTTCACAGGAGAGCAGTGTTTGTAGCAATGGATCAGCAGGAAACGCTTGACTAAAGGCTTGGAGCTCAATAATCTCGCAATGACACACCCACAGGGCCAGGTTTATATAGGGTGTGTAATTGGTAATCAGAGGCCCAATCAAAAGAGCACTAGGTGTAGCTAATCAGGAAGAACAGTCAATGGTATCAGGGTTCAGCAAGGAACTTTGCAGCCAGCAGAATAGCTCAGATGGTAGAGCTGCTGGCCAGTGGACAAGAGGTACTGGGTTCGACTCCTGACAGTACTCCCCTCCTTCCAGGATGGCCTCTGGACATCTCAGGAGCTGGCTTATCTGGGTACCTCTGATGAAAGGCTCTTGTTAGTCTAGGAGCATGGACGTTGTCCCTTGGTTCCCATGAATTTTCCTCTGGTCCGTAACCCTTCCACTGCACCAGATACTGCAGTTTACCTCTGAATTTTCGGGAGTCCAGAATCTTATCCACAATGTATTCTTCTTCACCACGGATCCTTTCTGGTGGAGGAGGTGGCTGAATTCTTCCTGGAAACGGGTTTTCACAGAAGGGTTTGAGCAAGGATATGTGAAACACTGGATGAATCTTTAGATTGTTGGGAAGTTCCAAACGAAAAGCAACCTGGTTAATTTTTGCAGAAATTTGAAAAGGTCCAATGAATTTCTGACCCAATTTGGAGGATGGCACATGTGTCTTAAGGTTTTTAGTGGACAGCCAAACTTTGTCTCCAACCTGAAGAGCAGGGGGCACTCTCCGATGTTTATCTGCTGCTTCCTTATATACTTCCTGGGTCTTGAGTAATATCTCTGATAATTCCTTCTGGGATTCCTGTAATTTTGCAAGCCTGTCATTTACAGCAGGAATGGGAGTGTTCACTGGCAGATTAGGGATAAATACTGGATGTACTCCATAATTAGCAAAAAATGGGGTTTGAGATGTAGCGCTATGTATGGAGTTGTTGTAGGAAAACTCTGCTGTTGGTAAATAGTCCACCCATCATCCTGAAGATAGGAAATGAAGCAACGAGGTATTGCTCCAAAGTCTGGTTCGTTCTCTCCGTCTGGCCATTGGACTGAGGATGGAAAGCGGTAGAAAGATTCACCGTGACTCCCAAGGCTGTACAGAAACTCTTCCAAAATTTTGACGTAAACTGAACGCCTCTGTCAGACACCACGCTGTCAGGAATTCCATGTAACCTGAATACCTCTTTGATTATCAGTTCTGCAGTTTTTTCAGCAGTAGGAATTCCTTCAGTTGGAATAAAGTGGGCCATTTTTGTGAGTCGGTTCACTATGACAAGGATGACGGTCATCTGTTTGGAAGGGGGTAGTTCCACAATAAAATCCATGGAAATAGATCCCCAAGGCCTGGATGGAACTGGAAGTGGTTGCAAGAGTCCTAGAGGAGACGATCGTGGGGTCTTGTTTCGTGCGCATGTTAAACAGGTTGAAACATATTTCCTCACGTCCTTCCTACAATTAGGCCACCAAAAGAAACGAAGTAGTAAGTCTTGTGTTTTTGCAACTCCAGGATGTCCTGCCAGTTTAGAATCATGGACACTTTTGAGGACTTCAAGGCGAGAAGATTCAGGTACATATATTTTGTGTTTCTGCATCCAAAACCCTCTTTGAATGAAAGATCGACGTCTTCCGAAGGATGGTTAAGGAAAGAGTCCTCTTGATATCCATCTTTAATTCTATTACATAGTCCTCTAGAGTGCAATATTCCCAAAAAATTTTTAGGGCCTAGAATTGTATCGTCATTACTAGACCTCTCCTGAGGTTCCGAACACATCCTGGACAGGGCGTCAGCCTTGCCATTTCTTGAACCAGGCCGGTAAGAAATTATAAAATTGAATCTTGAGAAAAATAAGGCCCATCGTGCTTGTCTTGCAGACAATCTTTTTGCTGTACGGAGGAATTCAAGATTCTTGTGGTCCGTGAGGACAGTCACAGGGTGATTGGCACCTTCCAAAAGATGTCTCCATTCGGAGAAGGCAACTTTAATGGCTAACAGTTCTTTATTACCGATGTCGTAGTTCTTTTCTGCAGATGACATGGTGTGGGAAAGAAACGCACATGGGTGAAGTTGCATTTTGTCCCCAACTCGCTGAGACAGAATGGCTCCCACTGCAGAGTCCGAGGCGTCCACTTCGACAGTAAATGGCAATTCAGGATTTGGGTGTACTAACAATGGAGCAGACGTAAAAAGAGTTTTCAATTTGTCAAAAGCCTCCTGTGCCTCCGGAGACCAGAAAAATGCTTTGGTCTTTTTTGTTAGTGTAGTAATTGGTAGTATGATCCGTGAAAAGTTCTTTATAAATTTTCGGTAAAAATTTGCAAATCCTATGAAACGCTGGACGTCTTTTAAATTTCTTGGAACAGGCCAGTCCACTACAGCATTGATTTTGCCGGGATCCATGCTCAGACCTTCTGGGGAGATGATATATCCCAGAAATTGGATACTGGTTTGTTCAAACTCACATTTTTCAAGTTTAATGTAAAGATGGTTCTCCTGTAGTCGTTCCAAGACTAACTGGACGTGCCTGCGATGCTCTTTCCAAGGTGTCTGAAAATATAAGAATGTCATCGAGATAAGCCACAACGAATTGGTCCAAGAAATCTCGAAATACATCATTAATAAAATGTTGAAAGGTGGCTGGGGCATTGCTAAGACCAAAGGTCATAACCAGAGATTCAAAATGTCCATATCTCGTTCTGAAGGCGGTCTTCCACTCATCTCCTGGGCGAATCCGTATGAGGTTGTAAGCCCCTCTAAGATCCAGCTTCGTAAAGATTTTCGCAGAACGGAGTCTCTCAAATAGTTCAGGAATCAAGGGTAGCGGGTAGCGATTCTTGACAGTGATATTATTCATCTCTCTGTAGTCAATACATGGCCGCAGAGTGGAGTCTTTCTTTTCAACAAAGAACAGGGGTGCCCCAGCTGGAGATGTGGAAGGTCGAATAAAGCCTTTCTCTAAATTTTCATCCAGGAACTTTCTTAATACCTTCAATTCAGGTTCGGAAAGATTGTAAATCCGTCCAAATGGAATGGTTGCTCCTGGCAGCAATTCAATGGGACAGTCGTAAGGACGATGAGGAGGTAATTGATCTGCTTTCTTCTTACTGCAGACATCAGAGAACTGCTGATATTGAGGTGGTAGTTTCTCTTCCTTCTCATGCGAAATCTCAGAGATTTGGACTTGTTGGAGAACAGGGGGTTCCTTATGACAATTATTCTTACAGTAGTCAGATGGAAAGGTGATGGTCCTTGATGCCCAGTTGATAGAAGGGTTATGGACTGAAAACCAGGGGATCCCTAGAATAACCGGAAATTTCGGAGATGGGATAAGGTGGAAACTGACAGCTTCATGATGATCCGGTTCGATACAAATCTCCAGTTCGATTGTCTCATGCGTGACAGGTCCAGAAGACAAGGGTGATCCATCCACCGTTTCCATTTCAATTGGTGTGGATTTGGTCCTACTGGAAATATTATTATCACGTGTAAATTTTAAGTCCATAAAATTCCTCCTGCTCCCGAATCCAACAGGGCAGAGCATTGTATTTTTTGGGTGCCCATTACAACCTGAATGGGGATTACAAAATGAGATGATGTAGTATGTATTTTGTCTATTTCTGGCGTTACTGATGAGATAGTCTGCAAGATGGAATCCGACTGCTGAGAAAGGTCCATATTGCTGGCAGACCTGTTGTTGGTAAAGGCTATAGTCTTTTTGTTAGGACAGTTGATGGCATAGTGTCCAGGGTCCCCACAATAGAGGCAGAGATGTTCTGCACGTCGCCTCTCCTTCTCCTGTGCAGAGAGTGGTCTTCGGATGACGTCGATCTGCATCGGTTCAGACACGCCTTGCGTCTTTTCTTGGTGGTCCGATGCTGAAAATGAGAAGCCAGGGCTATTCCCAAGTGCTCGCAGTCTCTCCTTTCTCCTTTCAGTAAGTCTCTGGTCAATCCGGATACATAGTTGAATAAAGTCCTCCAACTGGTCAGGGGTCTCAACCCTGGCAAGCTCGTCTTTCACTGGTTCTGATAACCCTCGTCGAAATTGACTTCTCTGGGCCGCTGGATTCCAGGTGGTGTCGGCCACCCAGCGACGGAACTCCGATGTGTATTCCGCAACAGAGCGACGTCCTTGGCGCAAATTATGTAATTTGGTTTCTGCTGTGGCACAGCGGTTTGGGTCATCAAAAACTTGATTCATAGCTGCGGTGAAGGCTTCCAGGTCATTAAGGAGGTCATAGTCCTTTTCTACATAAGGTGAAGCCAAGCAAGAGCTTCATCCGTCAGGAGATTTATCATGAAAAAAACTTTCTTCCTCTCACTGGTAAAGGGAGCAGGTTGCATCTGGAAGTAATGCGGCATTGATTGAGGAATCCTCGGTACTGCTTGCGATCCCCACTGAACTTTGCAGGCAGCGGCAGCCGCGCGTTTGATTCGGACCCTGAATTGCGCACGTCCAGAAGTTGTTTTTGTAGCTCAATTACTTCCTGTTGTATCGCCGTGAAATCAGTTTGTAACTTGGCATATTTTCCTTGAGAGTCAGTACAAAAACTTTGAAGCTCCGTAACTTGCCGTCTCAGGGTGTTCACAGCGGACTCCATTTTGGCGCGAGATTATTCTGTCAAGATCCCGTCTGGGTTGGAGCCGATGTTACTGCAAACACTAGGGGAAGCAGAGGCAGGTAGCGTAGTCAGATGGCAGCCGGAGGTCGGTACACAGGAAAGCAGTGTTTGTAGCAATGGATCAGGCGGATAACGTAGTCAGGTGGCAGCCGGAGGTCGGTACACAGGAAAGGCAGTTCGGTAACAGAGGAGCAGGCAGATAACGTAGTCAGGTGGCAGCGGAGGTCGGTACACAGGAGAGCAGTGTTTGTAGCAATGGATCAGGCGGAGAGCGTAGTCAGAAGGCAGGCCGAGGTCGGTTCACAGAAGAGCAGTGTTTGTAGCAATGGATCAGGCGGAGAGCGTAGTCAGAAGGCAGGCCAAGGTCGGTTCACAGGAGAGCAGTGTTTGTAGCAATGGATCAGCAGGAAACGCTTGACTAAAGGCTTGGAGCTCAATAATCTCGCAATGACACACCCACAGGGCCAGGTTTATATAGGGTGTGTAATTGGCAATCAGAGGCCCAATCAAAAGAGCACTAGGTGTAGCTAATCAGGAAGAACAGTCAATGGTATCAGGGTTCAGCAAGGAACTTTGCAGCCAGCAGAATAGCTCAGATGGTAGAGCTGCTGGCCAGTGGACAATAGGTACTGGGTTCGACTCCTGACAGGCCAGCTGAAGGGGTTGGAGGAGGCTAGATTTTTTAACACCATGTGTGCATGTCCTAAAGACTAACATACATGTTGTTAAATTACCGTTAGGCGGCCTGATGGTTCAGAATATTTACATGCTTGTCAATCTGTGAGATGGCAAATTTCTTCCTTTGAAATTTATGCTGTGGCCTAATAATTACATACAATGTGGCACAGAATGGAACCTTTTGGTGGAAAGAAGATAAATGGTGTCCATTGATAAGATATATGAAAAATGGATCGACCAATGGCAAAAAATAATAGTGGCGCAACACAGAAAAGTTGGACTGTGGTGTGACATATTTAGTAGGTTCTGGACAATAACATTTTGTCCTAACCGCTTAAAGAATGATCCTTCCTTCCGCAAGATCAAGTTTTAGAAAGATGAATTTAACTTCCCTAAAGCTGAAGTACTTTGATCAGACAATGAAAGAATGTCTCATCAATAGATGAAAAGGACGATGGCACAATCTGCAACTATTGGACTTCAGAGAGACACATTTGGGAATTTCTCAACACCACCTATGTGTGTATCTACCCCTTAAAAAGTGGCCATGTCCTCAGCAAGATCAAGTTCTCACAGGTGCCTTCATCTTCTTTATGGATTTATCTATGTAGCCGTTATAGTTACCCAAGTGTTGTATTTTCTGCTCCATCAGACACTATCATGTTAATTAGCTTACATAACGGGAGATATTGGTGTGAGAAATGCCCCAAATTTTGGAGATGGAATGGCCAGCTGGAGGGGTTGGAGGAGGCTGGATTTTTTAACACCATGTGTGCATGTCCTGAAGACTAACATACATGTTGTTTAATTATCGTTAGGCAGCCTGATGGTTCAGAATATTTACGTGCTTGTCAATCTGTGAGATGGCAAATTTCTTCCTTTGAAATTTATGTTGTGGCCTAATAACTACATACAATGTGGCACAGAATGGAACCTTTTGGTGGAAATAAGATAAATGGTGTCCATTGATAAGATATTTGAAAAATAGATCGACCAATGGCAAAAAATAATAGTGGCACAACACAGAAAAGTTGGACTGTGGTGTGACATATTTAGTAGATTCTGGACAATAACATTTTGTCCTTACCGCTTAAAGAATGATCCTTCCTTCCGCAAGATCAAGTTTTAGAAAGATGAATTTAACTTCCCTAAAGCTGAAGTACTTTGATCAGACAATGAAAGAATGTCTCATCAATAGGTGAAAAGGACGATGGCACAATCTGCAACTATTGGACTTCAGAGAGACACATTTGGGAATTTCTCAACACCACCTATGTGTGTATCTAGTCCTTAAATAGTGGCCATGTCGTCAGCAAGATCAAATTCTCCACAGGTGCCTTCATCTTCTTTATGGATTTATCTATATAGCCGTTATACTTACCCAAATGTTGTATTTTCTGCTCCATCAGGCACTATCATGTTAATTAGCTTACATAACGGGAGATATTGGTGTGAGAAATGCCCAATTTTGGAGATGGAATGGCCAGCTGAAGGGGTTGGAGGAGGCTGGATTTTTTAACACCATGTGTGCATGTCCTGAAGACTAACATACATGTTGTTAAATTACCGTTAGGCGGCCTGAGGGTTCAGAATATTTACGTGCTTTTCAATCTGTGTGATGGCAAATTTCTTCCTTTGAAATTTATGCTGTGGCCTAATAATTACATACAATGTGGCACAGAATGGAACCTTTTGGTGGAAAGAAGATAAATGGTGTCCATTGATAAGATATATGAAAAATGGATCGACCAATGGCAAAAAATAATAGTGGCGCAACACAGAAAAGTTGGACTGTGGTGTGACATATTTAGTAGGTTCTGGACAATAACATTTTGTCCTAACCGCTTAAAGAATGATCCTTCCTTCCGCAAGATCAAGTTTTAGAAAGATGAATTTAACTTCCCTAAAGCTGAAGTACTTTGATCAGACAATGAAAGAATGTCTCATCAATAGATGAAAAGGACGATGGCACAATCTGCAACTATTGGACTTCAGAGAGACACATTTGGGAATTTCTCAAAAACCACCGATGTGTGTAACTAGCCCTTAAAAAGTGGCCATGTCCTCAGCAAGATCAAGTTCTCCACAGGTGGCTTCATCTTCTTTATGGATTTATCTATGTAGCCGTTATAGTTACCCAAGTGTTGTATTTTCTGCTCCATCAGACACTATCATGTTAATTAGCTTACATAACGGGAGATATTGGTGTGAGAAATGCCCCAAATTTGGAGATGGAATGGCCAGCTGGAGGGGTTGGAGGAGGCTGGATTTTTTAACACCATGTGTGCATGTCCTGAAGACTAACATACATGTTGTTTAATTATCGTTAGGCAGCCTGATGGTTCAGAATATTTACGTGCTTGTCAATCTGTGAGATGGCAAATTTCTTCCTTTGAAATTTATGTTGTGGCCTAATAACTACATACAATGTGGCACAGAATGGAACCTTTTGGTGGAAATAAGATAAATGGTGTCCATTGATAAGATATTTGAAAAATAGATCGACCAATGGCAAAAAATAATAGTGGCACAACACAGAAAGTTGGACTGTGGTGTGACATATTTAGTAGATTCTGGACAATAACATTTTGTCCTTACCGCTTAAAGAATGATCCTTCCTTCCCCAAAATCAATTTTTAAAAAGATAAATTTTAATTCCCCCAAAGTGAAGTATTTTATCAGAAATGAAAAAAATTTTCATCAAAGATGAAAAGGCTGATGGAAAAAAATTCCCTATTGGACTTCAGAGAGACCTTTGGGAATTTCTCAAAAACATATGTGTAAAAAACCCCCCAAAAAAAGGGCCTGTCCCGCAAGATCAAGTTTTTAAAGGTCCCCTTTCTTTTTTGGATTTTTTATGTAGCCGTTTTATTTTCCAAGTGTTGTATTTTTGCTCCTCAGCCTTCTGTTAATTAGTTACATAAGGGAGATATTGGTGTGAGAAATCCCCCCAATTTTTTAGATGGAATGGCCAGTGAAGGTGTTCGAGGGGGTTTGGTTTTTTAAACCCCCCTGTGTGCAGCCTGAAGACTGATACATGTTGTTAATTTCCGTTAGGGGGCCCCGTTGGTTAGAATATTAATAACGGGGATTTGGGTGTGAGAATCCCCCAAATTTTGGAGAGGGGGAAAGGCCAGCTGAAGGGGTTGGGGGGTGGATTTTTTAACCCCCTGTGTGCATGTTCTAAAGAAAACAACTTTTTTTTTAAATTACCTTTTGGGGGGCCGAATTTTTAAATATTTAGTGCTTGTAAATTTTGTGGATGGAAAAATTTTTTCCTTTGAAATTTTTGTTTTGGGGCCCCAATTTTTCTACATTGTGGCCGAATGGAAAATTTTGGTGGAAAGAAAAAAAATGGTGTCCAATTGATAAGATTATGAAAAAGGGGTGACCAAAATGGCAAAAGTAATAGTGCGAACACAGAAAAGTTGAACTTTTTGTGACATATTTAGTGGTTTGGAAAAATAAAATTTTGTCCTTCCGCTTCCCCTTCCCGACCCATGAGCCACGTGGGCGTCAGAAATCGTGCCAACCGCCCATGGCCTTGGGCTAAAGGTTTTCCCCCCTGGGGTGGGGCCGGGGGCACGAAAGGTCCCCCAAACCGGGAGGTTTGGTTCCCCCGGGAGGTTTTTCCCCCCCCCCCCCTCTATTGGCTGAAAAAGTGAACCCCCCTGTGCCCGTTGGGGGGATTTTGGGCGGATCCGCAGCTTTTTTTCGTGTGATGGGCAGTGATTTCGCTGTGACCGCAGTGATTTCGTGCTGTCCGCAGTGATTTCGCTGCTGCCCCGCAGCGGTTTTGTGGGATCCGCAGCGGTTGGCGTGCGGACCACAGATCCAAAACCTGTACGTACAATGCAAAAAAATGGTAAAAAAAACTCTGTGCAATGCTGCATTTTTTTCAACGATTTTTGCTGCGGTTTTAATCCGCACAAGTGATACGCAATTTTGTGAACGGGGGCTTAGGGTCAGGTGGGTTCTTTGCATTATAAGTCGTTAGAGGACGGTTTCACCCGGTATAACGCGGTGTAACGCAGCCGTTAACGTGCCATTCACCCCTTTGTGTGGCTCGCAAGCATGAAAAAAAGCTGCATGCGTTCGCGACGTGTCATCATTCGTGGGAGCCTTGGACGGGGCCGCGGGGTTTTTGGGCTCCATCACCGCTAGCCAGATGAATCTGCTGTTCCTCTGCACTAGCGGGATGCATAACGCGTCGCTTATGCTAACGTTCCAGCTGTAAAAGCTCGTGTTGAACGGGTGGTAAAACGCAAAATGAACCCCCTTTTGGGTTAAAACTGGGGG
The DNA here is from genome assembly GCA_033576555.1 of Oophaga sylvatica. Lineage (NCBI taxonomy): Eukaryota > Metazoa > Chordata > Amphibia > Anura > Dendrobatidae > Oophaga > Oophaga sylvatica. Next base: position 3,864 of record JARQOD010010690.1, on the reverse strand, counting down.
TTTGGGTTAGAATGGGTAAGGGGTTAAACTAGGGAAAAGGGGTTTGGGAAATTGGTTGGGTTGGAATTGGGTTGGGGGGTTTGGGAAATTTGGGTTGGGGTTGGGGGTTGGGTTAGGGTTGGGATAAGTGTTGGGGGTGTTTTTGGGGTTGGGTTGGGGGGGGGTTAGGCTTGTGGTTAGGTTTTGGTTAAATTGGGTTAGGGTTGGGGTGTGTTGGGGTTAGGGTTATGTTGGGTTTGATTAGGGTTAGGGGTGTGTAGGGGTTGGGTTGGGGTTGGGGTGTTTTGGGGGTTGGGTGGAGTTAGAATTGGGGTTTTTTCCAAAAAATTTAGGTACATCGGGGGTCTCCATCGCGACTGGCGCCACATTGATTCTGCAAATTTTGCTTTAAAAAAAGCAACAGTGCTCCCTTTTTTTTCCCAACCCCCCCGGGGTCCCCAAAAAAGTGGTTTCCCCCCCCATAGAGGTATCGCGTATGGGAAAAAATTGGCAAAATTTTGGGCCCTATTTCCCCTTTTCCCCTTGGGGAAAAAAAAAAAATTTGGGGCAAAAAAGATTTTTGTGGAAAAAAAAATATTTTTTTATTTTCATGGGGCTTTTTTTTTTTGTAGCCCTTGGGGTTAAAGTGTCATACACATTTTGGGATAAGCTCCTTGGGGGGTTTTATTTTCCCCAAAATGGGGTCACTTGTGGGGGTTTTTTTATGTTTGGCCATGGGGGGCCCCGAAAAAGCAACTGAGCCCACAGAACATTCCATAAAATTGCATTCCAAATGGCGCTCCTTCCCTTCGTGCTCTCCCTGCGCCAAAAAAGTGGTTCCCCCCCCCTTTTCGTACCAGTGTATCAGTAAAACGTACAAAAAACTTTTGGGGCCAAATTTTTCCCCGTTCCCCCTTTGAAAAAATAAAAAATGGGGGTTTTAAAAAAAAATTTTTGAGGAAAAAAATTTTATTTTTTTTTTTTTAGGCTTGCATTACAAACTTTGTGAAGCACGGGGGGGTTCAAGGTGTCACCCCAATCTAGTTAAGTTCCTTAGGGTTTTTTTAAAAAAAAAGTGGTCATTGTGGGGGGTTTTTCTGTTTAAGCACATGGGGCTTGCCCGCCCCCCGACCTTTCCCCAAAAAATGGTTTTTAAAGGCACTAATCCCTTTCCCAAAGTCCTGAGTGTCCCCAAAAGTGGTTCCCCCCCCAAGGGGGGACTAGGTATTAGGCAAATTAGACAACAACTTTGGGGTAAAAATTTTCCCGAAAACCTTGTGAAAAAAAAATAGGGGGGGCAAAAATATTTTTTTAAAAAAAAAAAAGTTTTTTTATTCTCACGGCTCTGCGTTTAAATTTTGGAAGCACCTGGGGTTAAAAAGTGCTCATGTGCATCTGATAGTTTCTTGGGGGTCTTTTTTTTCAAAATGGGGATTTGTGGGGGAGCCCCAAAAATTTAGGCATAGGGGGGCTTCCAAACGGGGCATGGTGGCCGCTAACGATGGGGGGAATTTTCCATTCAAAAAGTAAAAAAGGGTTTTCCTTTTTCCCTTCTGGCCCGCCGTGCCCCCAAAAAAAGGGTTTATGACCACTTATGAGTAGTTTTTAGCTTTCCCGATACTGAAAATATGGGTATCGGCCGATATTGCTGTTCGGAAATTCCTTTTCGATTTCCCCGTTTTTGTCTTATCGGATCCGGAATGGGGTTGTCACTGTCATGTCAGTGTCTGTCGGGGCGGGCTGTCAATGGGATTTCCGGAAAAGATCCCGGCGGTAGCCCCGAAAAGCTTCATGGCCCCCTTTTTTCCCCCGGGGGTAAATTTCAGTTTCTCGCGATAACTGCAGGGGATGCGGGGAATGCGGCCTTTTAAAGCAGTCAGTCCGTGACGTCACCCGGGGGGGGGAAGGGTTTAGCTGTGCTGCCCTCGCTTGAAGGCTTGCCTGTATTGCGATGTAGCAGAGCTGGATATCGTGGGATTCGTTTGGACTGCGTCGGACGGGGTTATTTTGGTTTGTTTTTTTTCTTTTTTTACAGGAGATCATGGGTCGCAGGAATGAGAGTACAAAAAAAAAATGAAAACTGTGTTGTCTTTTATTTCATTAAAAGACTTTTTTTTTTCGTCTTTTTTTTATACAAAATTTTAAAACTTTGGGATTAAAATGGATCGGTGTCTTATTGACGCCTCTCCCCCTTTTTAACCCCGGGTTATTGTCACGTGCAAACAACGTGCATTAAACCCTTATTACCCCCCTTTCCACCGCTCAGGGCAAGTGGGAAGGGCGGGGTAAAGTGCCACAATTGGCACTCTTTTATGCGCCAAGTGGGGTGTGTAGCCTGGTATTATAGGTGTTGAGGGCCCCAAAACCTGGGCCTTACGTCTTTTAATACCAGGCCCCGCAGTCTGCATTTTATTGGGGTTAAAAATAGGGGGGATCCCACGCCTTTTTTTTTTTGAGGGGGGCCCCCCTTTTTGTTAAAACCGCCAAGCTAAGCAGTGCTGTGGGGCCGGTTTACGGTTGCAAGGTCCTGGGGATTGGATCCTTTCCGCCTGAAAAACCGGCCCAGGGTTGCTTCATTGGGGTTAACAAAAAAAAGGGGGGGGCCCCCCGCCAATTTTTTCGAGGGGATCCCCCCTTTTTTTTAATCACCAAGATAGAGGGGGGCTGTGGCTGGTTTTCAGGCTGGCATTAATTTGGTCCTTAAAAATGAAAAAGCCCACGGGCCTCTCTTTTTAAAAAATAGGGGGGGGCCCCCCCCCCCAATTTTTTTTCCCCCCTTTTTTTTTAAACGCCAAGTTCCAGAAGTTTTATTATCAGGCTGGCAAGGTCGGGATCTTGGGGCTTAAAAGTGAAAATCCAGGCTAGCGGTCTGCTTCATTGGTGGTTAAAAAAAAATAGGGGGGACCCCACGCCTTTTTTTTCGAGGGGTCCCCTTTTTTTGTTAATCAGCCCCAAATATGCAGATGCTGTGGCCCCGGGATTATCAGGCTGGCAAGGTCCATGGATCTTGGTCCTTAACAGCCTTTTAAAAAACCGGCCTCAGCGGTCTGCTTCATCTGGCGGGGTTTAACCAAAATGGGGGGCCCCCCGCCAATTTTTTTCGAGGGGATCCCCTATTTTTGTTAACAGCCAAATTGCAGATGCTTGGCCTGGTATTATCAGGGGGGGGCAAGGTCCCGGGGGCTTTTGGCTCCTTAAAAACCCGAAAATCCCGGGGGCCCGCGGTCTGCTTCATCTGGCTGGTTAAAAAAATAGGGGGGGGCCCCCCGCCATTTTTTTTTTTTAAAAGGGGAACCCCTATTTTTGTTAATCAGTTCCCCCTAGTCACTGATTGTGTCCCCCGGGTGACCCTGGGGAAATGAAAAAAGGAAAGCAATCAATTAATTTCCATTAAAGGGCCCCCCTCCATGCGTATCGCTACCAGATCGTGCTGAGTCATGTTTTGTGACGCAGCACGAGCTCACCGCGATATCGCTTTTTGTGTGAAAATTCAGCGACGATCAGCCCCCCCCCCCCCCGGGGTTTGTGATCGTCGCTGAAATGTCAGGACCCTTTTATCGCTTTTTTCCCCTGACAGGCACAATCGCTGCGTGTGACAGGCGGGAGCCAGCGATCCCTGGTAAAACCCGGTAACAGCGGGTTTCCAGGCGCGGGGGGTGTGCCTAAAAAAAAAACCCTGGTCCTTGGTACCCCGCCCGATGAGGGAGTGGTATCAAGGTACATAGCGGGTTTCCAAGCGCGCGGGGGCCTGGAAACCCTGTGTACCTTGGTACCGCGGAAACGGGTCTCCCCCTGTCACACGCAGGAGCGTGCCTGTCGAGGGAAACCAGCGATCAAAAAAAAGGGCCTGCATTTCTGCGACGATTGCGAACCGGCAGGGGGTGA